>JABMBR010005906.1:0-12554 GCA_018881525.1 Meteorus sp. PSUC_FEM 10030008
CCTCCATTTGGCTTGCCACATTTAGGGTGCCGGTTAGGAAATATATATCTATGGTTGTTCATGTACACATGAGAAAAGAATTGGTTCGGGTATACGCATTAGTGAGTGACAACATCTGTTTGTGTGAGAAATTAACCTTGACCTTTTGCACAATACGTGTGAATTCATTTTCTCTCTGTTTAATTCGAGCATCCTTCTTCTTCTCTGCAGGGGGGTTGTTTTTGTTATGGAATTTTTTTGAGAACGCGACGAACAGACACTTGAGAAATAAATTTATAATTGTGTGAGTGGATTTTTTTATTTTATTTTCAATTCTGAGAAATGAGAGAGGATGATTTGTAGATAATTATTTATATATTAGTTGAGGGTGTTTATTATTGTCACCGGAAAAGAAAAATCACTTGGAGCATAATCTTTAACGTTGTACAAACAACGCAACAGCGAATAACTTTCTTTTTTTTTTCCTTATTTTCACGCACTTTTATGTCTACTTCCGTATCATCATTTCTCTTCTTTCTTTTTTTCACCATTTCGTTGAGGGCGATGAATGATTGTCCGGGATTTCCCCTTTTAATGTAACAGAGCCAACGCGTAGTTTTACGATATGTGTTTTCGACCATTAAGGGTGCACACCCTTTTGCTACAGAGTGACATAGAAATGTCGAAAGCAAAATACATATCCACATATTATCTGTACAGAATTTCTTTTTTTGACGGTCTCTTGAAGGTTGAAACGTGGGCGGACAAGACGAGGTGGTGGGAAAAAAGAGAGGAACTATGAAGAGGCGAGAGCGCTGTTTCCGGTATATGCTCAATTCTACCATGCAGAACAGGAAATGTAGATCGTGGCAGCGAAGTGGTGCATATGATTTCCACACTCTCCTTTTTACCCTCCTTTCGCACTTTTACTTCGGAGTAGGGTACATATATAAAAGTGATGTGGACGAGAGAAAAAAAAAAGAAAGAATGTTTATCTCCATAAAATATTCGAGGGTTTGAACGCCATTGATCGTATATAATGCCAAACGGAAATTACTTTGTGTATTGAATAAATAAATGGACGATGCAATGAATAATGATGAATAATTAATTATTCATTTATTATTCAAAGACATTTAATATAAATCGATCTGGTAATTAAACTTTGAATGAAAGTTTGAGAATTGTCCCACTTCATTGCTGATATTCTTCATTCATTATAACGAACATCTACACAAATTATATTCCAATCTTAATCTTTATAATTAATTCATAGATGTATACGTCCGAGAGAAGCATGTCAAGGGTGTGGATCCATTCAGCCATTGCTGATGCCACTAGTGAATGAGCAAAAAAAAAAAATTTCAACCGAGTAGAAAAAAAAAATAATGGAAAAAAAAAACAAAAATGAGTAAAAATTAAGAGGAAGGAAAAAAAAGAAAGGCGCGCCCGTGTTAAATATAGGAAACGACGCGCGTCCGTTGACGAGACTTTCCGGAATCCATCTTGACGTAATTTCAACGATGGCGATGCCGCATAATTAGCATGAGAATAATGGCGGCCGGTTTCTTAATCAAACTTTTAAATAGGTTTTTCCCAACACGCTGTCCGTGTAAGCGCAAAAGGCGGTCGCTATACAGCACTCCCCATTTCCTTCAACGGTGACGGATGAAATGTATATGCGCGATGATTTTTCAATGTTTAAATGCTAATCAATTATTATAAATCATTAAAATAATTTACACTGGCAAATTTCCTCAGTTACATATTGAATATCCCAGATGTCACAAGCGGTGATAAAAATTCGTCGAATGTTGATAAATTTCTTCGTTGGATTGGTGAATGAAAGGAGTCTCTGTAATGAATTAAAACAAAGTCATATCGGAGTTTATATCTGTCAGGCTGTTAATTCATTGTATGAATAATACATACGGTCGCGAAAACCGTGGTCACACACGCGTGATAATTTGCTTGTCATTGGATTCTCCATGGTTCGTTCACGTCTGGGTTGCGGTGTGTATGTTACTATGACAGTAAATATCGCCCTTCAACGATACGAATCCCATCGTCATATACCATTACATCGCACCCAGTTACCGCCATTATCACTCTATATACAATACACACAACGACAACTAAAAATGGTAGAGGGATGTTAAAATGTTGCGCTTGTGTGTAAAGCAACATGAACTACATCAACAGTGCACTCTCCCTTTTCGGTCATACGCACACAAATTTCACTGAACGTCAGCTATTGCTCTCGATGTGGATATGCGTTTTGTGGCGCCCGCACCCAATTCGTTCACATGGGCCTGTACACACGTTAACATTGCGCACGAGGAAATCGATGTAGCCACACGCGAAAATGGCGATGGGAAAAGTGTACTGCGACGAGAATACGCGGCAAAAAGGAATGGAAGTGAGGCAAGGGGGCGAATTTCAATTTGATTGAAATTTCGGCTCTGAGTGAGTTTCCGGTCGCCGCAGTTCACGATTTTGACCAACATATATATACACACACAGACATATATAAATGATGTGAGCTCGATATATAACGTGAATACACATGAGCGAATGCTACAGAAGACAAAAAAATAACTCGGAGAATGAAGAGGAGAAAAATAAAGGTATGACACACGAGGAATCATATTTTTGTCACGATGCAGAATGAACGATGAGTAAATATACACGTCGTAGAATACCATTAGCTGAATAATAGGCCGACAATTAACGGTGCGTCGTGCATAAATCTTGGCGTGAAAAGGAACTCAAGACACTCACGGAGTATTTAAATAAAATTGAGAGACGGGGCATCATTGTGTGAGTTTGTGACACGAGACGCCGACGACGCCGAAACGAGCAAACACATAAGCAGACACGAGACGTCAATTCAACCTCGCGTATATGTCACCTCAATATATATATATATATAATCATATACATAGAGTTAAAGCGCGACGAGTTCGAGGAATGGTTGGAAAAAAAAATGCTAATCGTTTCGAAAAATGATACGAGCCCCGGGGCCAAGCAAGAATAATTTAAGCGACACGGTTTGTGTGTAGTGGAATGAAATGACAATTGACCGAGACGAAACCCTTGAAACACGTTCGTGCATGTTTATACGTACATGCATATATAAATGAACGTGTGTCAGACTTTTTATTTTCCGTTTCACATATTTTCCACCTGCATAATTTATTTTTTACTTCATCTTTTTTCACAATTGAAGCGTGAAGAGAAAATAAAAGAAGATGAGAATAAAAGTTGGAATAAAAAATTGATTATTAACGGGGGCATATCACCATATCGATATTATACAAAGTGATGTAAATAAAAATTAACTTTGACTTTGGTATGAAACCACAGGCTTTTCAAATACGCCACCCTCTTCTCATGTATATCCACTATTAATATCTATATATATTTTCGTGGCTATGTGTGTGTTGTCCCTATTTCCCCCTTTTTCTCATGCGTCGATGGCGCAGTCTTTCAGTTGTGGGGTCGAATGTGCAATCTATCGAAAGATATTCATAGGGCTGGCCGTTAGTATTTCCACCCTGCATCAGTCACACTCGTACACACACGTTACATCCCCATATCGGCCATAACTGTCGCGTCACGAATGTCTTATTGATTGCATCCCCAGTATACCGTACCGTACCCCACTGTGGGATGTTGTGAACTGGTGAGTGGAATCATGAGTGAGAAATAACCTTCAAATCCGGAAGTCTGTGAGATATGCATTTGCTTTTCGTTGTTTTTTTCCACAGGACAATGAAAAAAAATTTTGTGAGCAGAGTAGACATTTTTTTCTCTTTTTTTTTTTTGTTGCTTTGTTTTCCGAGTTGTCTTCAACTTTTGTTGACGGTCACTCTTGGATCGTTTCCGCTGTTATGCCATCTACACCCTTTCGTTCGCGTGGACTTTTATCTGTATGTGTATACATGGTGAATATATAAAACTTTTATCCATTTATCAGGATTTCTCGAGCTTGACCGATAGATATTCCGTCTTATTCATCCGCAAAAAATATATTTATTTGCATAAGTCCATATGTATTTATATAGGATTTGACTTGAATATAATGGAGAAAATAAAAAGTGAGTTCTGAATTTTATTTTATAGATTTCATATTCGAGACAATTCTGATGTCTCAAATGACATGGGGGATGGTTTTTGTATATTTAAAATTGTGATAATTCGATTGCATATAATAAAAATTTGTCATCAATCATTGTCCAAAGTTTTGCATTGGAGCACATTAAAATCAAGACAAAAATTCACGTCTTTAAAAACAAACTCATCAATTTTAATAATCGCTTCTCATTTTTTTTCTCACATTTGGCAAAGAAATTTGGATCCCAAGTAAAATAGTGTTGGGTCATTAATAACTGTGCTTGATGTAGATTTATATATTTACACATATATGAAAGTAGAAGTTGAAGGAAGGAGTGATTGACGAGGACTCTATACACATAGATGTCCTAGTAAGCTTTAGGCTCGCGCGTAATTCAATATCGTAATGACAGTGAAGTAGTGAGACTTGGGTCATTGAATTGTTGGCTTCGAATTCCATACGAGCCACAAAGTCTCGGTCGTTCTCGCAGTCGTCGAGACGCGCGCGTCTTCACACGATGCATATATATACAACAGCTATATACGATCCTATATGTGGCATTCAATATAATACTTGCTGGCGTGCCTCATTGTGCCCCACTTGACTTTGTTGTCGAGCGAACAAGACTCTGGTGCGGAACGGGCAAGAGACGTGTGGAGGAGTGCGAACAGTTTGTGTGAATATTTTTTTTTCCCATTTTTTTCTTCATATAGAAACAGCACTCACATGCACACCATTGTCGCTGTTGTGGTTGTTTTTTATTGCTCTACCTTCCCGTTTTTTTTTCTTCTACCGAATGCCATATTCTTTGTTCGGTTAATTATTCGTTTTGTCGCTTTAACAACCACGAGATTTCTCAAACGGGTGCGTCCCTCATTCACTGTATCTTTTGCCAGACTCACTGTTTTGTTTCTGCGACATCCGTGAAGTATCGTTTAGTGAATAAGTGGAAAGAAAAAAAAAAAAACGGGAGGCAAAAAAGAAAAAAAGAAGCAAATTAAATTGATGACAATGAAGAATGCAAAAGAAGATAATTAGGACAAAAAAAATTAACGATAATTTGGTGTATTGATATTTTGCTTTTCTTCGTTTGTCACAATTCTATTTTTACAGTCTTTTCTTCTCATCTACCACTGTGTCATATCTTGTGGCATTTAATCTCGATTTTTGCGACCCTCGGTCAGAGAAGACACACACACACACATATTTATATAGACCCCCGTGCTGTCATATCGCTGGGTGATGATTCGACGTGACAGCGAACATAGAGACGATGAGGGGTAGCAATCCTGACTCGTCACCTTCTACGTACACATAAATATGAATATATATACATAGAAACCCTGTTGTCGTGGCAATATATGTCGTGACGTCCGCGGATTCCACACATCTAACCCCCTTACGCTGGTTTAATGACGTATAAACTATGCGCTGGATTAGCAGCGTGGTCTTCACCCTCACTTTTATATAAATATACATCCCTTGCGCCCTACTCGAGAGTTTATGCACACACACACATGCGCGCATGAGGGATGAAAATTGGTTAAAGAAATATCTCATATGAAATTTTAATTTTTTCCTTTTCTTGTCATTTTTTCAAAAGATTTATCAATATTTCACTTTATCTTTCGTTTTTCGCTGCATATATTGACGGCGAATATTTTCCTCTTCTCTTTCGTTAGGGGGTGGCTGTGGGTGGTTAAAAAGAAGGGTAGTCGAGTCGACCGGGTGCGGGGCCATGCAAAGGGCATCATTCTAATTGCCCCGGACTTCCTTTCATCCCCTTTGTGCAACCCCCAGTGTGTTTCCTCTCTTTTTCTGTTTTCTCTCCCTTCCTTTTATTCCGGTATTTTTCCTCTCACTCACTGAAACTTGTCTATATTCCGTACCCTCCATTTTTACCCACCCTCAAGCGCATCCTCTTATATATAAATATGGACGACTCTCTTGCTCCCTCTCTCTCTCTTGGCGCCTTCGTCCAACTCCTAAGTCATTTCTGCGATTAATTTTTCCTTCCAATTTGCACGCGACAGTAATTAAGGGACGCTCAGTATAGTAAAGGGAGGTAGATATAGGGATGAAGACGCACACCGACAGTACATTATTTCTTAGAGAGGGTGGATTTATATATATATATATACTTATATGCTTTCTCGAAACAATGACAGACAATGAAAGCGGTCAACTATATCTCTCACACTTTTGTTCTTATCTCAAACATAAAAATTCATTTCGCTATGATCACTGATCCGTGTGCAGGGATGAACTGACAAACAATTTAATTTATTTATTCCAGCAAGTCGTGTGATATCATCGACATATTTCAAAGACAACATAAACAATTGGACAAATTAATAAAAATAACAAAATAATCCTCTAATTCCAGATCAAGTATATCATCCCCCAATCACTTCTCTCCAGTCACAAAATTAGTCCACATCCGTTTGTATTCACTCATAACACAAATACACATTTTCAACTTTCTTCTCTGTCGTTAAGATGAGTAACGAATAAAAGAGTGAATAAACGACGAGAAGTAAAAATACAAGCGGGGAAAAAAATAGATAAAAAGAAGTTGAAAGATGAGAGGAAAAAAAAAATTCTAGAGAAAGAAGTTGAAAAAACGAGTGAAAAATGAGGAAGAAAATGCGAACAGGCAAACGAACATGAACGGTGTACAGTTGGAATATACGCGCGCACCTATTTAAGCGAGTAACTCTATGCATAATATAAAGTAGAAGAGAGCGAGAGACACCCTCGTCGCGAAAGGGGTGGAAGTGCAAAGAGTAGGTAGAGTATCGCTTGTATATAAATATATATAAATGTGTGTAGGTATAGATGCGGGAATAGCTGTAGCAATAATGCCGAGTTGGTATACGTTCAAGGCAGTTTGGTTCCGGTGCGGGCCATTAGTTGATGAGCAGCCACATCCACCCCCTTTATACACACATATATATGATATATAGATAGATAAATAGACGCAGTGAGTCCACGATGAGACGGTATGTAACTATGTGTGGCACCTTCTCGTCTCGAGGCCCCCATTCCTCCTTCACAGTGCCCTGAAAAGCCTCCGGGCTCGTATTGTGCCGCTGTATTATTTGCCTGTGGAGTCATGCGCTCGCAAATGTTACACAGTCAAAATCGACGCGAGAAATCTAAAGGTAAATAACTACCGCACACTCCAGCATTAGTTAACCATTGGCAAGCAAATGTGTGGGATTGTGGTGATGGTAGTTGTGTTAGTGGATATTTTGTACACGAATGTACGTTGGAAGAGAAGAAAAGAAGAAAAAAATGAAATGAAAGAAGGATGAGGTGGAAATTCATGCGCATTTTTCAGGTAAATTCACATGAGTGATGGTGTGTAAAAGTGTTGGAGGAGCTGAGGTGGATTTCGAGAAATGAAGAGAAGAGTTGAAAAGAGGGTGAAAATAATGTTTGTGTGTATGTGTGTGTGAGGGAGATAGATATAGCTGTACACATTTAATAGCGATGTGTGTATATGATATTCACGAATGAGTGTACGATGTTGAATGAGCCAAGTTTCAGTTTTTACCAACCTTGCGACTTTTCTTTTCACACTCTCTATGCATAAATATGTGTATGCATATAAAAATGTAGAGTATTAAAATTATTTCTATGTGATGAGAGTGTATATGGTATGAGGAAAAATATTTGTGTGAAGATTCACCGAAAAAATTGTCGTTAAAATTATTTACGAAGAAGTTTTCATCACAAACTCTTAAGACAGTTTTTGAATAAAATTCAACAAATATCTTTCTATTTATTTTTCATATCTTCCACCCATACATTCATTTACACTCATTAAACGAATGAATAACTCATGACCTCTCCATCTTGAAATATTTTTTTGTCAAGTCGTCATCCAAATTTTCCATCGTCGACAACAAAAATACATAAACATAATTATGCTACGCATTTTGTAGCCGAAATTCGGAAAAAAAAACGGTAGCAAATTTCTTGGTCTTTTGGGTCGCACTCGAGTTTGTACTAAACAGAGTGAAATGGAGATGGCTGAGAGTGTGTGAGATGAAAATGGAAAATGCACATTGAGTGATGAAGATAGGAAGACGCGAGTGGAGGAGAGGAGGAGAGAGGAGTGGTGGAGAAAGGCCCACAGGCGGAAGGAAGGATTCGCATAAATCCACCCTCTCAATGTCTGTGCTGTAGTTACGCTCAAGTCCTGCTGCTGCACCTACTCACTCTCTTCCTCTTTCTCACTCACCCCGCGCACACTTGTCCTACTACATCCCTTCAGTCTCACCGAAAAGCGGGGGTGGACTATGAATATTGATCATTCGGCCATTCTCCAAGCGTTTCTGGACTGAAACGCAACTCTCGACCCCCGGTGATACGCTGCCGCACTCTACCTCCGGTTCACTCTCGGTCTCTCCACTCAACTCTCTCTCTATATACCTTACATATAGACGTATCTATGTATGGTGAAACTGCCTATGTGCTTGTCCATTCTATAGACGAAACGCCTGACCCGAAGGAATTGAGAAGAAACGACACGACGAGGAGGAGGACGACGACGACAGCGACCAACAGACTCTCTATTTATACCGTTCCATATAATCTTGACGCGATCTAGTTATGCCAGGCACGATCCACTCCAGTAGAATACGCTTATCTATCTCCCTCTTCCACCCTCTACCCTCTCCCTTCAGTCTCTTTATCTAAATACTCACGTTTCACATCTATAGAATTCACCAGTTCTGCGCAAAGACAAAGAACACAAACACGCACCCGAGCGCGTGCTCCAAACATGTAAATAATAATTATATAGTGTGTGACATTTATGTATGTACGGGAAATGGCGGTCGAGACGTTTATCTTCGTTCTTGAATCAAATAAATTGCCACATGCATTACCAATTCAATGCGCAACAGGAATAATAATGAAAAGTCATGTCCAGCCGAATTTTATTGAAACACCAACAGATTTGCGACAGATCAATTTCCGTTTTTACTTTTCCTTTTTTATTTTTTTCGCTTCTATTTATGTTCTCACACATTAATAGGTCAAAGTTAGTTGATACATAAGTACAATATTATTTATTCTGTACGATATATTACGCCAAGTTGACATTTGCATGTGTACAGTTGATGTTTCCATATTGCATGGATGAATATATAACTAAATGGTGATGACGATAGAAAGCGTGACGAGACGACAGAATCTATGCACACACAGTGACACATTGGCAACGTACTGACACTCAATATATATATATATATGTGTAAGTGTGCGCGCGCGCCAGTCTCAACAAGCAAAAGGGTGCGAGCAGAATAGACTGCGTCTCCGTTATCGCCTCAAATATTCATGACGCACGTGTGCACATTGGACTCGCCCACAAACTCGCGCTCTTCTTCTTCCTCTCTCTTTCCTTTTACTCCAACTTTCATTCATACTCATTTTTTTTTGCCTTTATCGCGCTGTACCGCTGCAACCACCCGCGCACAGGGCATATGTCGGGCGTTTCCGGTATCGATAGATCGCGCGGGGAGTCCTCTTGCATTTCATACCATCGACAAACCTCACGGAGACGCGTATTGTTTTCATCCAATATGAGTGCAATATGTGTAGGCATATCTCATGTATAAATTTATGTGTATAGAGATTTGTGTGTATGTGTGTTATTCGTATGATTGTGATAGTTTTCCGGACACGTGAGAACCCTTTAGACATGGAACGTTCTCTTTTGTAGGATGGAAAAATGGATTTTCTCTAATGAAATGTCATGGCAAAACGATTGGATAATTTAATTTCGAATTTTAATAATTAAAATAATTCAATATTTGAATAAAAATTAAAGTTGAACATCCAAATGGAATTTATCTCTCGATGTGTAACACGAAAGAATACAAAATGCGTTGGATTTATCGATTATTATTATTTTATTATTTTTCGTCCTGTAAAATTCTGGTTGTGAGAGAATATTTGAGAAATATGAGGACGAATTGATCACACTCATCACGATTACACTCGATGACTCGTAATGGGGCGGGAATGGCTGTGAGCAAGAGTTTCACGGACGAACGAGAGGGCGCCCGGGCATCGACGTTATACACTGCCGGAAGTGCGTCTAATGCATCCGTCTAGGGTCACGCGTCATCTCGTTTCCGGTGCGGCCTTTACCCAACTATTGGGCGAGAGACGAGGGAAACGCGCGCGCGTCCATTCTGAATGAAAGAAGAATATGTACATACATTTATACTCCACATATGTATTCATATTTATGTGTACATATAAAAACGCCGACTCAATGGTTCTTTCTATTTCTTCTCTCACTCGCGCGTGACTTTCACTCGTCACATAAAGACAAAAAATTTATAGACAAATTAAATAAAACGATTTTTCATGAGAATTTAATTATAAAATTTTTTTTTCTGTAACTGGATACGCAATTGTTGCTCCTGTACGTGGAAGAAAATAATTTTAATTGGAGTAAAGGATGCAGAAAAAAATATTGACGTGAAGAATAGAAGGGAAAAGAAAAGATGAATACATGCGAAAGGATAAAATAAAAGAAGGAGAGTTCTAGCAGAGACCTCGTGGGCAGTCTTGTTCTATAGATGTTCCTCCCACGCACTCGAGTGCGCATGCGTCGGGCCTCCCTTAAAACAATGCGCCGACCAATCTGGCAAGACAAAGGCGCTCACACCTGATTGGTCCGTGGTACTGAGTCAATCTTGGTTGCTTTGAACCTACACACACAATCATGCGTCCACTTATTATTGCGTCTTGAATTGTAGAATTAACTGATTAATGTCTCATTTAATAGAATAATCATTTTCTTTTTATTGACAGCAATGAATTATTTTCTCTTCTGTATTTTTTTTGTCTTTATGTCGAAAATTTATCGGCGTTTTTCTTCTCCTTTCGTCTGTTTGATGTCTTGAGATTCTTCAACGCACGATGAGAATAAACTTCTCAACGTGTACATACATAAGCTGCGATCTTTATTTTATATAAGAGATAATCGTGTTGGCAAGAGAATAACGTGTCTCTGCATGTTATTTCGTTCTATGTGTTGTAGCTGTTATGTATGTGTATTCACGCGGCATGTCGAGTAGTTAAATGGATAATCGTCAGTTCTATACTTGAATATTGTCATGAAAAGACTGGGGGAAAAGTAGATGGAGAGAATGGAAAAGTTTTTAAAAATATCCACAACCACTTTTCCTTCCAATTTTGTCGAAAGTCAACATAATTTAACAAATAAAATTTCGACGAGTTCCATCCATATTTTCGCAATGTAAATTGACAATCAGGAAAATTATTTTTGGGGGAAAAAATTCATTTTCTAAGAATTTTTGCACTCATCAGCGATTTAATGAGAATTAATTTTGCGAACAAATGATTATTATGAATGTGAAACAAATATAGAATTGTATTGTTATTCATGTGTGATATTGTTTATCCAGTGATAATAATTTATGCGAGATGATGAATAAAATATGCGAATTCGAATTAGAGAATGATCCGCATTATTATTTTGTTGACTATGAAGAACAATAAACTTCCACTCTACAGTTGGGTGTACGAATGTGAAAGGAAACAATACAATCCGAAGATTATGGTGTTCATGATATATATATTAGTGACGCACACACACGAGATTATAGTTGAGTATTATAAAACAAGCAAAATAAAATTCTGTGGTTATTTTTCACCATACTAATCACTCGCCAAATGATCCCACAAATCCATTGTACTTTCCAGTGCATTCCCCGAAAAAATTCTGAATTAATTTATATGCCAATGTAGAAAAATGAAGAAAAAAATGAAAAAAAATATGAAATATAAATAAATATAATGATCAACAATTGAAAAATACTGGCATAGGTGAGCAAAAAAAAATTTATACTCAATGAATAAACCATCGGGCGACGCGTGTGTTTCGGGACAATAAAAATATTGTTGAAAAGACCCCACCAATCCGCGCCACCATCGTCGCCCGTCAATTATTATTTTTACATAGTTGAAAATCGAAGAACGAAATTTGTGAAAGAATGCCAAACGCAAAAAAAAGAAAGGTAATAATAATGGAATACTAAAATAAGAAAAAAAACAAAGAGGAACAACAATAAATAAATAAAATCGAGACGTGGCAAACGAACTTTCAGGCTGAATAGTCGCGGATTCAAGTGCAGTACACCAAATTCATTCTATTCGTGATGATATTTGTATACCCGCGTTGCGCTCATACCAAATATACATCAGAATTATTATTATTAATTCTTTCACTCCAATAATTTCGACCCCACAAAAGTATTTCGGTGGTTATGCGATAAACTCGCATTCTTTCACCCTTCTCTACACTTCTTTTAGACATCATCGTCATAACTAATATTTCTCTGGGCGGTCGAGTGGATGTTCGCGCCAAAAAGAGTATATGCATATATATCTATATATATTTATACATATA
>JABMBR010005907.1:0-12553 GCA_018881525.1 Meteorus sp. PSUC_FEM 10030008
GGTTATTTTTAGTTTCTCTCTTGCACTGCAGCGACATCCTATAAGTTGAATGTTGTTGCATGAGTAAAATACTCATAGCCTGGGTGCTGAAGGGTTAAAACTGAATAGAATTGGCTAGGTCTAGTTGGCTATGTTGCTGTCTATGTTATGAATTTCCCAGATAAAATAATTTTATTTGATTGTTCCAATTCAATTCTCATAAAAAGTGGATGCTGATTTCTACACCCCATCTATAGTCGCATGCATACGTCCTTGAGTAGGACGTTGCATGAATATGTACGGTCGAGCCATGAGATACCGTCCTTATCAACATTCAATTACTCTTCGTAAGAAACACACACGTTCACACCACGAACACATTTCATAAGTCAAGTATATCTATGTGAGACATTTTTAGTGTTGGCGTCAAATGATCTCGCCTTATCTCCCACCCTCATATTTCGTCACAAGTGTAGACCAGTATAGTATATAATTATTATTAACCGCCCACAAGTGAATCGCGACCCACAGAGATCGTCATCCATTAACTTCTATACAATTGAAATTACCTTGAATGAAATATAAAAATATTTCACAATAAATACACAGTGTCATGTAAACCCATAATCAAACGTGCAAGCACGAACACACATAAATATCGTGAATTTCCATTTCGAGTTTTGAAAGTATATTAAACTTTCTCATCTCATTTCAAAGAGTTTGTTTTCATATATATCTATGTGTACGTGCGACGAATTTTTAAACCACAACGTCGCGATAATCCAGTACGTGAATATGGTTATATTTAGTGTATGACGACGCCTCCCCATACATTCACATAGGCATAATCGAATTGGAGCAATTTGTTGGATTTGTGCGAAAATAAATTGAGTAATTAATTTATTCAGAAAAATAATGGAAGATATATTTCAATGGTGTCGTGAGGGGAATGCGATGCAAGTTCGCGTATGGCTCGACGATACTGAACATGACATGAATCAAGGGTATGTCAATTCACCTTATATGGAAATACATAAACATTATTTTCTAATAAACCCACTGAATTCAAACACACCTAGAAAATTAGTAGAATAATTTATTATCGTTTACAACTGAATATTGGTTGACCCTAATTCAATAACCATTATTTCTATCAGTTGACTTTTTAGGTTATAGTGTGATTCAGATGCAAAACGAGTTCTCGTTTTTTTCTTCTATCTTACAGTCATGAATTTGATGATATTTTCTGATTTTATTCAGCGATGATCATGGATTCAGCCCACTTCATTGGTGTGCCAAAGAAGGTCATTCAAAACTTGCTGAATTGCTCGTTAGCAGAGGTGCAAGAATAAATGCAACTAATCGTGGTGATGATACACCTCTCCACTTAGCATCAGCACATGGGCACAGGGAAATCGTACAATTGGTAAAATGATTATATTCCCCAAAATAATAGTTCATGACATAGTTATATTGTGATGAGTAATATGAGATGACCCTGCACATATTTCATATGCCTGGAATATTCTGCTCATTTTGGTCAGTTTTCGAGCTCAATAGATTCGATGTGACCTTTCTGGGGAATTCCGATACCCTCTAAAATATCAGTTGGATGTTTCAATTGTCACGTTATCATTACAATACAGTTATGCGTGTTCAACCTTTTGTGTTCACTCAATTCATTGTCGAATACAGTAGTTCAAGTTGATATCTCTTCAGGATAATTCTCATTTGACCTGAAGAAATGCGCTATGTCTGGGTATACTGTAATTTGAGAACAATAAGGGATTAACAAACTGAATTTATACCTGAGAATGGGATGACCCTTCATTTCTTGATAATTGTTTTCTGAATTATTCAACAGTTACTTCGGAATAGAGCTGATGTTAACGTCACAAATGAACATGGCAATACCGCATTACATTATGCTTGTTTCTGGGGTGATCAAAATGTTGCTGACGAATTAGTTGCGGCGGGGGCTCTTGTGTCCATTGCTAACAAGGATGGAGATACACCCTTGGATAAAGCAAGGGGACCATTGGCAAAACGTTTACATGGTAAAATTACAATTCATACCAAATCCAATTTGGTTATGCGCCAAACTATTTCAGAACAAAATCAAATGTGATCACATTCGGATGCATCATTTTCTTTTCCATTTCAGATCTTGCTGTTGATTCTGGACAGGATTTGAAAAAAATTCAGTTTAAAGATCAAAGTTGGCTGGGACTGAAAACACGGAGCCGTAAGTATTCTATCAATGTTGGAATTGAATAGACGAAAACAATGAGTTTGAAACACTGACAATATCCGAATGATACGAAATATCTTTGTTATTTCCCATCGAAGGAGACGCCACTTTATCGCGTCATAAAGGTATTAATATGGCTGAATTGTCGTTGCACACTCACTTGGCAAGCAGCCCGAGTGGCGAGACTTGGCGCGGACGATGGCAAAACAACGACATTGTAGCAAAAATTCTCAATGTACGTGAGTGCACTGCTCGCATTTCGCGTGATTTCAATGAAGAATTCCCCAAGTTGAGAATCTTCTCCCATCCAAATGTATTGCCAGTGCTTGGATGTGTTAATCAGCCACCACAGCTTGTTACTGTATCACAATATATGGCACGTGGTAGTTTACATCGTCTTTTACATGGTGGTCATGGTGTCGTGGTCGATACTGCACGTGCATTGAGATTGGCATTAGATGTTGCACGTGCCATGGCATTTCTTCATGGTTTAGATCGGCAGAATCGTTGCAGATTCCATTTAAACAGCAAACATATTATGGTGAGTATCAATCAATGAGTCATTGACTAGCATTATTATTCGATGGAAACAGCATCGCGTAGAATGAATTCATGTGAATGTATGCACCTGGACCAAACATAGAATAACAAAACCAATGACGCTAGCAGTGAATTTGAAATCAAATTCATATTGAACATGACTTGCAGCAGCCACATTAGCATCACCCGTACTATAAATTATCGTTTGTACAAGATATCACGGAAAGAATTTTCCGTACATGGACGAACATGAATAACGGCTGTAATAAACAGAATGGTATGGCCATGTGCAAGAATACAAGAATAGTGCACACATCATGTTAATTAACATATTTCTGTTCTGAGTTGAAATTCTTCTCGTCACAACTTATTTTGGCCCGAGAAATGAACAATCGAAGTTCGCTCACAGTCCTGACGACTTTGATATGAATTTTGCACTTGTACACTGTAGTTCAGGTTTTCTCATAATCTCGTAGGTGATATCTTAATGGAGCTCTTCACAACGATATTGAATAATCTCTCACTGCTGAAACATGTTATAGTTCATGTTATTTCAATCACGAGTTGGACCCTAAAGAGGGCAAGAAGCCATGAAAGGTATAGTCCAATGTTCTGAATTATCGTTATAGAGGAAACTTCATTATAACGACACTCACTGCATTTTAAGTTGTTCTACGAGATGATTCATTGCAATTATCCCTTGTAAATTTGAGTGTGTGTAGAACATTATGCCAAACGAAATTCTACGATAACAGAAGTTTTGGATTTGGCACCGAATGATGTTTTTTTCTCTCTCGAGGCATGAATTATTAATATGAAACGAAAAAAGAGAAATGAAAATGTTGAAATGATATCAACGGAAATGCTACATTCAGAACTTTTTCTTCTGTCTCAGATCGATGAAGACTTGACCGCACGTGTAAATATGGCGGACTCAAAGTTTTCTTTTCAAGAAGTTGGACGAATTTATGAACCTGCCTGGATGTCACCAGAAGCGCTAAGCAAGCGACCAGCGGATATAAATTTAGAGGCAAGCGATATGTGGAGTTTTGCAGTTTTATTGTGGGAGTTGGCGACACGGGAAGTTCCGTTTGCCGACCTATCCCCTATGGAGTGTGGAATGAAGGTCAGTTGATTCTATTTCTTATATATTCCTTTATGTACGTATACATTCTATGTATGTTCATATGAAATATTCCTGATATGATATTTCATTCATCACATGACGGTGAACCTTTTTTCTATTTCTCACATTTATAATAGATCGCTTTGGAGGAACTACGTGTTACCATTCCACGGGGAATTTCACCACATCTTGCAAAACTTATTCGCATATGTATGAATGAAGATCCAGGTAAACGACCATCGTTTGATATGGTAGTGCCAATATTAGATAAAATGAAACGTTAACCATGACCAGGAGTGACAAAATAAAACAAAAGGGGATTAAAGTGAATGAATAAAACATAACTAGTGTTCTAGAAACTTCCTAATATTTGAATTTTAATACTGAAACATCGATATTCCATATTGTGGTGATCGTAACACATGTGGGGGGCTGTTGTACGCCACTCAAGAAGGAAAAAACATACAAGCGAGAATCTCCATATACTGGTGCTGCCAATAGTTTATAAATAATAAACCCCAATATATATATTATGTTTTTATACAGTAATTTCAAAACAAACGTATACACAGTGCCTTGACGCTATTCAGTTGCCAGGAAGAAAAAAATTTAATGAATATTTTTACTTAATACATCATCCAACGAGTCTTCTCATGCCAAAAAATGGAATGAAACGAATTATATTGTTGGCATTTATAATACAATATATGTAATATATTCTATTATATAGATGTGCTTGAGATATTTAACAAATTATTTTCATTTATAATGATTTAATCAATTATTTCATCATTCGACTGATGCGAAAGAGAAAAAATATCTATTGTCTTTTATACATATTAATAATATTTATAAGTATTGGGAGGAAAAAAAAATGAATAAATGAATAATATTGCCTGTAATCAAGGACTCTTCTGTTAATTCTACACCGCTGCTGTGAATTCGTTCGGTATTGTGAATAACATGCATATTTCATCTGTCGGCGGAAATTCCCAACTGTAGTGAAATAATTATTTCATATAAACGTGTACTTAGGTCTGTTCGGATTATTCAGACATCGTTAGGAGTTATGACATTGTCACCAGTTATGATGTTCCTATCCACCCGAATATGCTGTTCATCATTATAATATTCTGTTGAAATTCTATATGCTAAAAAATTTATTATTCGTCGATGGAATCTGAGATTCGCAGGTAATACGATACTAATGTGAAACTACAACTATAAAGTTACAGGATGTGGCCATACTGACATACAGTTTCATGATCGGTGACAGCGGCAAAAAGTTACAGAAGATATTCGGGAGAAGTGAGTAAAATGAAAAGTGCCAAAACCCGAAAAACCGCTTCAGGTATAACAATGAACACGCAAAATCAATTTGACCGGATGCGATTGGATTCATTTTGAAATTCATTCTGTTCCATTTTCAAGACATTTAATCGTCCGAAGCTTTTGTTTGAAAGACATAAAGGTTTTTCATGAATTTCTTAGTCCATCTGGGATACACACAGCTGAAGATGTGTGGCAGTCATGTACGGCACATTAAAGGTGCATGCAACATTTCTTCGAAATGAGAACTACTGAAAATTTGATGATGCAGCTGTACGTTGCGTCCTTTGCCGTCTTGCAATAGGCCAACTCAAGTACCTGCCAACCATATACAACAGGGATGAAGCTAGAAAATGTCTTTTTTTCTCGTCATGAGATAGTCACCTTCAAATATGCATCTGTTTTGAACAATAAATATTCATATCAGTTGCTTATGGACTAGTTGCAAACATACGTAATTATGAGAAAAATTATTCATCAAAGTATGACGCTGTTTTCGATGACTCTTTGGAGGTTGTTCGAATTACGAAAATAATTATCCTATCGTAGGATCACTGGACCGTTAATAATTTGTTCACACTCACATCTGTATATAGACCTGGCTTCTTCAAATGCTAACGTAATGTATGTGTAGTCATAAAAATATCTATTGAGCCCATTCATCGCGCAGGCGTCCTACAAGTACATAAAGTCTGATGCAAATGCGCGTGTAAATATTTCTCACTAAATATCAACACAATCAACTGAATTAAATGAATATATATTCTTTGATCTGTAATGTCTCACTCTCGATTATCTCCTTGATTCTTCCTCAAATCTTCTCTATAAATCCCAAATTAGTTGGAGGGTAAAATCATTTGATGTGTTGTTTGTTATGTACTTCTGTATTCCTGAAAGAGTCTGAGATAAAAGGGTTATTATCTAGATAATTTTAAGTACATCCCCTGGATGGCTGTCGTGTGTTTGTGTCGAACATGTAAGGGTGTGATAATCGGCTGATACACTGGAGGGAGTAAAACCTCCATCAAAGCGTCTATTTGAGTTCGTCGAATTCGGTGTGTTGGTGTTCGGCTGCGCTCGGGACGCTCGGGTGTCGGAGCTTCGAGTTAGCGGCATTTGTGGCGATGCATTGCTATTGCACTATCGTCAAGTTCGTCAGTGTCAATATGGCCGTGAATTCGGGTGTACTTGGATAATGAATGCGGCGAATTATATAATTTTATTTTGGGCACAACATTTTACCTACGAATATTTTTATTTTGAGGTTACATTCGTGTTCTCCTCTATTTTCCTGCCATTCATGAAATAATAAGGAAAGTGTCCCGAAGAAAATAAATTTATTGATGTGAAACAAAGTGATATTCATTTTACCAACAATGATAAATTCAAATGTAAAATTACAACCACCAACTGAACATGTTGAGTTGACGACCACAATGAAAGGTAAGTTTATGCGTATACTTGTTGAAATGTATAAAAAGACGAAGAAAAACGATGCATAAATAAATTTTTCCTTTTCTTCGCATCCTAATTTTTCTGTGCCAACATTAAAATTTGTTTGTACATGCGTAACCCGAAACATTTTGTGTTATACTGTAGCCGTTCAAAATTCAGTGCTGGTTCTATTGTTTATGTTTTGTTGAGTAGTGCATCATTGATTTATGTACGAACAATTTCATTACATCACGAGATCATATATAAGTTTTCACAAACAAAAGCTGGAAGGTAATTCCCAGTTCATATTTTCTACCGTAGGTTGATTTCATCGGGTGAAAAAACCAGTTTCCCTAATTCCGCTTGTACGCAGGTGAAACTATTTTTCCGCCATGAAAATCATTGTTCACGCGTAACCTAGAATTTTTCAAGTTTTCTTTCATGATCATCTCAGGTCGCGGAAAACTGTTAGGGGTTGATAGGTTGTCAATTATTTCGTTTCTAAATCTTTTTGATGATTGATTCCGTGCTAATAGTATTTGGTTTTATCGTGTACGAGTTTTATTGCTTCATGTTTATGTGTTTTATTCGATGGAATTCGTTTCAATGCCTCATAACTTTTTTTTTCGTTGAGCTTTGTGTCTAACACGCGCTCTCTAGGACGCGTAATATATGAGCTTCGAAATATAATCAATAACATCATTTTCGACAGCATGTATTGTGGAATTCGAATTAAACTGAATTATTGTTCGAATTAGCTGAATTCTTAGATTTGGTTAGAAATGCCATGATGGCTCTTTCCACACAAGACACGCTTGATATATTTAGCGTCATAGATGGATGTTATTGGATTATTTTTATGTGAACGGGATAAAATGTTGCTGACAAAAATAATCTCATTGATACGGTAAAATCATTAAAGGGTTTCTATTGATAAATTCAAACAGATGTTACGAGACTTGCGAGGTGTGATAGAGCTTAGTGATAATCGCTTCCCTCTCCAGCAATGCGTTGCTTGAGGAACTCTCGTTGTTGCATGAATTTTTCTTGTTTGCTTTTATGTATATCTGTTGAAATTATTTGCTCTGCTCTCATCCATCGCATGTGAATCATTGGAACGTTGAAAAATAAGTAGCATACTATATAATTCTGCTTTGAGAAAATGAGTGAACTCATTTATCATGGAAAATATGAAATGGGAAAGGCACCTAGTCGATGAGCATAACTTGTAATTTCTAGAAAATAATTTTCTTTTGATGAATATATGTGTTTTGTCTCTGAATACTCTTTCTTGTGAATGTTTGAAAATGAGAGGAATTCTTCATGATTTTTTCTTTGTTTCTATCTTCACAGAGAACGAAAAAGTGAAGGATAATGGGAGTCAGATGGGAATGTTTTTAGATAATCAACCATGGATTTCCGCATTCAAAACAATGTGTACCATGGACCAATTCAGTGCATCGTCATTGAACAATTTAATGGCATATTTCATCAGGTAATTGACATATTTTATCTGTCAATCCGATTGATTTTATAGAATACCAGTAATTATCAGAGTTTTGTATTGGTCCCACCATTCATTGAAGCGATGAGACGGACAGATTATTATCGCTGTTTCGAATTTTCAATTGAATGGAAACGTGTTTCTATGCACCATTCCATACAGTATATGGGAAGTTTTTGTTCTGTGTCGGCGGCTTGACATAGCTGCTGAAATACGGATGAAATGATATGACATTGATTGAATATGGCATGATATATTCGAAATGATATGGAATATAGGAATTTCGATTTTAATTTTATGCATTCATTTCATATTATACATGAAACATTTCTTTACTTTCATATTGCAGAAATATTCGACCCAATGTAAATGAATGTAAAACAAAGTCATTGCGAGCAGATAAATTGCGAGGCTTTATAAGTGAAAACCTGCTCCTCTTTTTGTATTATTGTAGGGCGCAAGAAGAGGTGAGGGAAAGAAAAATCTACTTCTATTTTTTACATCTGTCTATCTTTCCTATCTATGTTTGAATATTCCATGCATTTTTTAATCTGTTATGTAAATTTCATTATTCAATTTGTAGAAATGTGATGACGCTATATATATGACTTTGATGTCGGATTTGTTAGCGATGTATATAGACACGGAATTAAAAGCCTCGAAACGTAGCAATGAGTGCCACGAAATTATTTCTGGTCGAATTATTTCGTGTCTCCATGTGTACTTAGGTTTGTGAAAAAATGGAATAGCTAACGCAAATTGATGTTCATCGCAATTTTCGAACTTTATTCTAAAGTCAAATAAACTTATTTATAGAAAATTCTGCGGAATATCTCCTCGATACGATATTCAAAGTTCGCTTCATGAGTTCAAATTATCATCAAATTCTACATCCCATAATATCGTGAGTATATAGAAGTCAATGAAATTGTTGCTGTGATGAATTAGTATTTAACATTCCTATGTAAAATCGTCATGACTTTGCTTTCCTTTACAGTAAAATATTCGAGTTGATACCTGAACATCCAGACTCAAGCTCGATGTATGTTCGATATTTTCTTGTTTATCGATTATGGAAGAGAATTACAAAAGACCAGAATGCTAAGAATGAAATCAATTCGAAAGCAATGTCGTCATTATGTTCACCACCTACCTCATTTCCACAATACATAATGGATCATGTTTTACCAAAAGTGCCAAATACATCTAAAATTACAACACGATATCTACTCCAACAGCCCATTGAATTGGCGGAATCTTGCGAGTCATTTGTGCAATTCTGCAGGGAGTCAAAGGGTTTGCGATGTGCTGTAGGAATGGAAGAGAATCGATCTAATACAGTCACCGAATCCTCTAAGGTATACAAATCATTTGCAATTCCATTGTTATTCATTTGTGCATTCACTTTCATTCCATTTTGACCATTATAGTCATGTGGAAATTCGATTGATGGCAGTATTCATAATAATAATTAAAGATTTTTTGTGTTTTTTTCATCTTTTTATGAAAAATAATCAGCTTGAAGATCAGTTACCATGTAAATTAAGTTTGTCGATTGATGAAAATTCTACAACAAATAATTCTTTATCTATTGTTGATAGTAGTAAACAATTGCATGTGAAATTAAATTCAAAAAATGATTCTCGGTCAAAATCATTACGTAAATTATCTACAAAAAAAAGAATATCACCGTCTAGTAATGTTATGTTAATCGATCTCACATCTGAAGATTCGCCGGATCGAATCGTAAAACATAAAACAAATTCTAATCAAAAAAGTTTATCTTGGACTCAAAGTTTACTGAAGAAGAAATCGATTGTAGCGGTTTCAGAAAAAAGTAAAAATATAGAGTCTAAGAACGTCACTGAAGATTTACAACATCCTGAAGATACTATTAAAAATCAATCGTTCAGTACTACGAGCAATGACACTGATTGGATAATTGGACTGGAACTAACTGCAAGTGAAATGGCAGAATTAAATTCCCCAATTGCTGATGAATCAACAATGAAGATTGATGAATTCACGACGTCTAACCACTCTTGCGATGATTCAATAGGACATCTGACAATATCACACGTCACAGCAACCGATGAATTACCGCATTCACGAATTATCGACGAAATTAGTTCACAGAATGAAGTAAGGGGGAGTTCAATCGAAAATACCTCTTCGGAGCCAACAGCACAGCCTCCGCAAGTATCTCTGGAAGTTATTGAAGAAGCTGAAGTCGAAGTAACAACAATGGATCCTAATGTAATTGAAGCCCCAAAGGCATATATACAGAGCAATCTCAATGCAACAAATAACAAGTACCTGGTTGAAGTAACTCCATCGTCGACCGATTTGGATGTTGAAGAAGACACGAAAGTAAATACGTCCGTAATGAAAACAAATACAATCCTGGATCACATTGAACCATCATGCGATACTGCACTGAATGTACATAATTGTCAAACATCAACAGATGTAAAGTTCAACGAAATTGAAACATCAAAAGTCCAAGACTCTGAGCTCCATGAGCACATAGATGGTCTATCGCTTCTTGCAAGTGTGTCACAAAGAGTGTCGCATCTTTCAACCAAATCACAAGAAATTGATACAACTAGAGAAGTAATTAAAGTTAAGGATTATCACTCTTTAATAGATTTTGAAAGTCAAGTTGGAAAGAAAGAACGAGAACCTCTATATGGAGATGGACCGATACATAATTCAGATAATCTCACAATATTCCCTGATTACGATATCGATAAAGTAGCATTGCATGTTGAAATAACATCTTCTGAAGATACGTTTGATCAATCATATGCGAACACAATTTACAAACAAGAGCCTACGAATAATTTCTGCTCATCCAATAACGAACAAGCCAATGAGTTACCAATAACATCTTTGCAAGTCGAAAATTTAATTCAATCGGATAAAGATGATACCAATGTAATATTAAATGGAGAAACAATTGTTTTACTACAAAAGTCACCAAACAGTAATTTATACATCATCAATAAGGCGGCAGTTGACAATAGAGAGCACGATAACGATATTCGTGACGACAATGATACGATCGATACTAACAAGAAACTTGATAAAGTAAATGACGCAATGTACACATGCGAAATTTATGATTCAATTCGTAGAATGGGACAAACGGCAACTTCGAAACCGTCCTACGAATTGAGCCAAAGTCCTGGAGATGGTGCGCGAGCAGCGCCGATAGAAGTGAAAAAAAGTGGAAAGAATAAAAATAATAAAGAAGTTTTATCGCCCAGACGACGTCGAGTAAAACAGGGATTCAATGGATGTAGTAATGGTACATGCCAAGATCACGTTGATACACATCCAATACACATTCCATCGTCCACACCTCTCTATCATCCAAATTATGCCACTGGCGATTTGTACATTTCTTGTCGACCGAATTGTAATCCAGTTGCTTGTGGAATGTCTGTCAATCATCCTGCAGCACCAATACATTCACATAACAAATCAGCGAGATGTTCTTGTTTAAATTGCGCCTATGATATTGTTGCACACTGCAGCCAATACATATTACCTGCGAGTGAAACGGAAACGACTTCGAAGATCGATAATGCTTATTACATTCCGATACAAAAGTCATCACCCATTCAAGATTGTGTGGTAACTAAAAAATGCACTGATGAGGAACTGGTTGAAATGTATGATGAAAAATTGTTATGTAAGATAGAGGCCATTGATAATGAGAAATCATCGAAACTTTACCAATCCGAAATGAATAGCAAGCTTCCATTAAAAAAACGTTTCAAATCAATGATATCCCTCAATTTTGCAGAGACATCAATCAAAAGGGAAAAAATTACCTCCAACTATCCAAGTACACCGATGATTTCAATTGCTGCATTGGAACCATGTGAACGTACTGAGTTACCATCTAAGCCGATTACTCAAGCAAATTCAAAAGACAGAAGACGCAAGAATTACAGTAATGAAAGATTGAATGGTTACCATGAGTATCAGGAGGTTGAAAGTGTTAGTAGTAAAAGAAAACTTACAGATGTGATGAAATTCCCATTGGAAAGTATCAATGTTGACTTGAAAAGATCAAACGGACAATTAGGAAGGACATCGAAAAAAGTGAAGGAACCAAAGTCTTCAACAAAAAAAGCTGCGAGACGCACTAGATCTTCACAGAGACAACTTCCGAAAGTTAATTACTCATATATGGATGTAGATTGTGAGTGGAATCCGTCCGGTGAGACAAAACGTAAACGTAAAAAAACCAATTGATGAACGATGCAAATTGAATGTGTACAGTTGCTCTGAAGATAAACCCCGTTAGTTTGACGAAAAAAAAATACCCTAAAAAAAAAGTGCATGCATACATTCATACGTATATATATATATGTATATA
>JABMBR010005908.1:0-12553 GCA_018881525.1 Meteorus sp. PSUC_FEM 10030008
AACAGAATAAAAATAAATTAATAATAATAAAAGATGAAAACGAAAAAAAAACTTCAACTCCCAGGCGCCGAGTCATATATAGTAACATGATATTGCCAGTGCTGTTGCAGATCGCTACATCACGATGGGAAAACTGCGCAGTTTATATTACACATTGATTTCTTTAACGTTTAATTTTGTGGCAAAAGTAATTTTCTTGTCATATAAATTAAAAATAGAAGAAAGATAATAGAACAAAAAATAATTAATAACAATGTAAAAGATAAATGAAAGTAATTGTGAATAAATATAATTGGTGAATGTAAAATTATTGTGAAATATTGTAACAATCTACACGGAAGCAATATTGATAAATTGTTAGTATAATATCATAATATTTATCTACATATAAACACATACACACGATATTTTTGAATTCTGGATTGTGCATTTGACCATACGCTCCAGTAAATTTCAATTTCTCTCTGGGTACGTCTGACATCGTAAAAAATAAAATTCACAAAAAAATTCACAAAACAATTCACAAAAAAAAAAATCAAAAGAAAATTTGATTGTAAAATACAATTGACGAGTCACAATGGTCGTACGAAAATTGTTTCTCTACATTCGATGTCATTGTGAGGTTTTACTGTTCTCATGGAGGAAGAAAATGATGAAAAAGATTTAAGAAATAATTTCAAGGTAATTGCGCTTTTATTAATAAAGCAATTATGCAATGGACTTCATGTCTTGGTGTACAGAGAAAGTTTATATACACATTTATACATATATGTACAAGACTCGCGACACTTTAGACATTCTTATTACCATTTTCCACGCGCTGGTGTTTCCCCGCCCTGTTTTCAAGATTATCTTTTCGTTCCTTCCCTCTTATAAATACCTTTATTCATAAATATATACATGTCTATATATATTTATTCTCCCTCATTCTCTCATCTGTCGTTTCATTCGCCATTAATGCTCGCAAGATGTATCTCACATGTGCGATGTGGCCGCCCTCAGTCCTTTCAATTCCACTTGCTTTATATGTACATTTATGTGTGTAGCAAGACATGGCCGCGTTGGATGTATCAAAGCAAAATTTCTTGACGCTCTTGGGCAATGATCTCGTGTCAGTCTCGCTGTCGACTTTCAACGGTGCATACACACATATACATTAATATTTACGTGTAAATATATGTGTATAGATGCACTTCACATATCACATACCACAAAAATTGCAGTAGGCACGCCCGCGGCTCTTGAGATTTTTGATATTCCACTGCGATAAAAGCGTCCTTCCGATACGGACGAGGCATTCAATTATCCTTTGGTTGATGTGTAAGTGTGTATGGGTTAAGAAATATGTGGTTGTGTATATTGATGTGTGGATGCTTTTAGAGATGATTATTTGCAACGGTGGACAAAAAATGAATAATTCACATAATTAAAATTTTTAGGTTTATTCTAATGAGGAAAATTTTGGAAATAAGTTGACAAATATTTATTTCTAGAATTAAATTTTATCTTCCAGAAGTTCAATATTTCCCAATATTTTTTTATATCGGGAAGGATGAAAATTTGTGGGTTGTTTTCAGATAAAATCATGAAATATCTCAACGAAAAAAAATTTATTGGATTTAAAATTGTAAAAATGGTTTTAACATATGTACACATAATGCATCGATTTTCGTTTAACCAACTCGTCTTCGCTTCTTCTCCCCATACAGATAAATGCACATGCATATATTGATAGTCTTTATTGCACCCCTCTTCCGGCACCCTGCGTACATATATCCTACGCTATTTCAACCTGGGGGATGTTTCGTTATTTAACCAGATTAGCGATAGGGCAGGCCGGAGGGAGCGTCTTATGTGTTTCCGATGCGTGGCCCGTGCACGAAAATTAATCCGCCTTCAAGTTCAACTCACTCTCTCCTTCTGTCTTATACCCTTACTACGTGTTCATACTTGTTTCTCACGCAGTAGTAGGGGTGTGTATATGTACATACATATACACATTCACTCGGTACAAAGTTCACTGTGTATATATGCTGTGTACGTCATGCAAAGGGTGAGCGGGGCAAATGAATTCACAAATCTTTTAGATCCCTCAGGCGATGAAATGTAAAATAATATCACATTAAATACCGACGAATGACGCGAAAAACTCGTATTTCCGACTTGTTTTTCCTTCTTTTCTTCACCATAAAATTATTTTTCTTCCTTTTCTTCAACAATTATCGTATCAATATGAATTTCATGCTGCAAATAATCGAACATCGAATCATTTTTCTTCCTTATTGAAAACCCTCTCGGAAATTCCAATTCAAAAGAATTTTTGTTAATTTATTTTCCATCTGATTTTTTAATCATGAAAAAGGTTCTCTCGAGGCCGAGAAATACATGTGGCTGAGGATCGTTTTGGTGAATCGTTTCCAAGAGACGATTGTCTAATACAAATTCATGAACATATTTGTCTCCCTCTCTCCCTCACTTTCTCTCTTCGACCAAGCATTTACCCTCCATTAGAGGGAAGCACTTGGCAATCAAAAAGGCCCAAGACCCCGTCTCCGAAATTCTTGGTCCTTCTTACGCAGGCCACTGAGCAAGACGAGGCCAGTTGTAAATCAAACTGCAAAATTTCATGTCTGCCAACCGTCTAGACCTGCGCATACGTTTTTGTATGTGTATACATTGAATTTTCATAGTGTTGAGACTTAATCATGAGACAAACGGTCTCTTCTTGGATCCAAGATTGAACGAGGTGTAATTTTTTTGAAGGACCAAAATGTGGATTCAATGCCAGGGGCCAGTGTGTCTATCAGGTCAGAGTAAAGAACTTGAGTTTTATTCATTGACCTCCATCAAAATGAAGAATATGAAGCAGTTTCACATCTGTGTTTTTTTTTCTTCTCTTCAATGATTGAATCAATAAATAAAATTGTCTTGTCCATTGTCATAACAATTTGTGATAGAAAAATATCTGCAACTTGATGGCAACTGCAAATATTGAGAAATAAATACGACGATTTCAAGATAAAAAATGAAATGAAAATAACTCGTCGCACAAATTCGTTGATGAACGATTGTAATTTATAAGAAAATTGAATCAAATCAAAATTAAATCTCTACCCACAAAATAAATAATCGTGGAAGTTAAGGTAAAAATGAAATTAATCTTGATGTTCGCATCTAATAATACAATTTTATTTCCTTCATGAGGAACCTTCGCTTCTGCCTCTTGTCAATCAATGAGACACGCGAAGGTACATAAAAATCCACGCGACGCGTGAGAATAATTTCCCTGAGTCTGCATACAACCAAACAACATTATACGCACACACTCACACAAAATTTCATATACAAAATGTGAGAAGTGGGCGGTCGATGGTAGCGAAAATACGATCGGGTCTAATTCACGATGATACATCAGGAATATACATACGATTTAGATACACGACGTGCCCATGAGCAAAATACTTGGCATATAAACACAAAACGAATATATGAAATAAAGTGAAAGACATTGAAAGAAAAAAATGTAAGTAAAGGATTCAATGCCGGAGGCTAAGACGATATCCATCGAAAGGACGCAAGAGACCATTTTTCTCGTCATGATTCACAGTCTCATCCAGATCCTGCGACGTTGGAATTCCCATATACGATTCTTATATGGCGTACCATAATACATACAACCCTATTCTTGGCATCTGATGCTCACACATGAGAACTCGATGGGACGACACAGGTTGAGACGCGTCTTGCATACAGCGATTCATCTCGTTCGTCTGGACACTTTGATTACCGGTTTCATGCTCATGGTGCGGCAATCGAACGCACTTATTTCTTCGTCCGTGTCTCCCTCATAACCGTACGCACTAATATCTCTATATATATGCATATCTCACCCTACATAATATTCTTTAAAATACCCAACACAAGCACGAAAAATAAACTTATATTGTGGTGCCCCTTTATCTTGACATTTTCCTCTTCATATTGATGTTGTAAATTCACCATAAAATTATATCTATCAAATTCTCTTCTTCGAATTCATTTATTAATTAATATGAAATACTCAAGAGGGATGATGCATATATTTATGAAAATTATTTATATACAATGGAGAATAATGAAAAATGCACCCGTGCGACGTTGTGGTAAATTCTGTCAGTCTTTATTTTTTCTTACTTCTTATTTTTATTTTTTTTTCTTTTCATTACATTTTACACTTGGGACGTAGAATATTTTTGCCCTGAAGTATTGAAAACTCATTTGCATCAATTAACTCGTCAGTCGTCGTGTAATTGCATTCACAAAGTTGCTGTGAACGTGGAAGTATGAACAGTTGGACGCGAGACAATTTTTCTGATGATTATAACGACACAATAATGATAAATAAAATGAATAAAAAAAATTGATTCTCATAGATAAAGAGACAATACATAAATATAAATGTGTAGGTGTAACTTTTTTTTTTTTCCCGCGTACATGTAAAGTGGAAAAGGGTCGAGGTTGTGAATTGAGAATAGAGATGGAGAGGTGAGGGGAAATGTTATATAGTGGAAAAAAATAATTCAAGGTTCTCAAGAAGGCACTCCAGGCGCTAATGGCTTACCTAATTATGTTACCGACGAGTGCACATTCGCGTCGAGACGCTCAGACGTATATGCAAGTGGTGATGTGCATAGAGAAAGAGCAAAAGAGAGAGGGTTTTACTGAGAGAGAAAGAGCTGGGTATGTGTCCTCATGAACACGCGACTATTTTATATTCTAGTGGATATGACTGCAGTGTATTCAGGTTTCTATACACAGCTGACGTTGGATATAGAAAATGTTCTGTCTATGTTTCAACGTAACATTGTTATTTCCATTTATATACGGCTGTATAAACTTCCGGTATATTTCAATGTTAATTATTAAAATGAATACTTACATATATATAAAAAAAAAATTATCGTGTGCCGTGATGCGATAATTAATTTACTCGTCACTTTTAGACATATTGTATATGCCATCAAGATCATGAAGATTGTTTGAAATAATTCTCAAGTATACTTTTTCTTTTTATGTGTAAAAATTAATCGGGGTTGATATACCAATAATAATTATTTATTCACAGAATAAAATTGTTAATTGAGTTGATGAAATTGGAGGGGGGAATGAATGGATGTGAAAAGTTATTTGAGGTTGGACGAAATTGATTTCGTTTGATTAAGAATCGAAAAAGAGAAAAATATTTTGTGGATGATTATTTTAACGATGAATGTAAATTATCATGAAGGGAATTGAACAGCTTTTTGTTTGTCCTGTTCAAAATATGCGTCGTTGAAGTAGGTTGAATTAATTTATTGAATTAAAGTTTGAATAGAAAATTTATTAGAGTGTATTCATATGCATGAGGGGATTATTATTCGGTATGAAAATCATTTGGACTAATCGATGTAATTTTTTGCCGCCTGTGAGTTTCTCATTGGGGATGTAATGAGCCCAAACGGTCATAAATATATGAGGAACAAAAGAGAAAAATATATACAGACGTGTACAATAATGTTGGGTAGCAACATTGGAATTGACAGTGTGAGACTGTGTGAGATAAAGGGCGGTGTAGGAAACTAACCCCCGTGAGTATGAAAAAAGAAAACGAAAAATAAAATAAGGAGAATGTAAGAGCATGAAATTAGTCGTACTCGCGGGGCATTAGAAAACGTGGCATGCAGAACTCACCCTCATTTTATTCGATAATTATGTAAATGCCAGAATGATTGTCGGGCAATATGTCCTGCGAATAAAAGTCGAGAGTCGAGCAATTCGGTTATCTTTATGATTTGAGGGCGGCTGTGTAAGTAGGCAAAATGGAAGAGAAAAGAACAAGGAAGAGAGAGAATGAAAAAAAGAAGGAGGCAAGCGTGCGAGTGATTGAGATGAGGAGATTTTTTTTTTCCTCCAGCGTGTGCTTTCTCGCACAGAAAAAAAAAGACATTGTATACCCCATAGTGTATGTGTGTACACAGAAGGGCGGGGGTTATTGGTGAAAGTGAGGCCGCAAAGTCAAGCCCTTCATTTGCATCGAAACGTTCAATTTTTTTTTGCTCCCATTCTTTTTCTTTTTTCCCTCGTTTTCTTTCTCTCAATTTCTTACGCACAGATACGCTGACAGGGCGCGACGGTCGGCTACGCGTTTTGCATTTTTACTGAGCGTTCGAGGGGGTGGCTGGTTAGGCCGCCGTGACATGAGCAAAAAGAACAGATAGGAAAGAGGAAGTAAAAAATATTGCCAAAGGCATTGCACACAAAGTTTATATACCGAACTGAAGAAAAATTTTTTCCTCAAACTTGTATGGTAAAAGTCTCATCGTTGTATGGAGCTTTCAACAACAAAGATGTAAGAATCCCTTGGCTTTAATATATTTATAAATTATAAGCGCATCGTGGTGATAAAAAAAAAGTAAATCAAAATGAAGCAGGAGAGAATTCATGTTGATTTTCTCCACTGACATCGTCAGAAATTTCATGAATACATAAATAAATAAATAAAAAATTCAACATAATTGAAGTGAATGTGGTCAGGGTTAATTAAGACATCGTTTCGTCGACACTTTCACTCAATATTAATTCAATTACTCTTTGGTATATACATTGTATATATACCACAATGTATTATAGTTATTTATTGAAATATATTCCAAGCGATAGGGTGGAGCCTATGTCGATTGACCAATGGGAGCTTGGTTGCATGTTTCACATCGTTATTTCTGCCGTTGGTGAATTGATAAGAATGGAGAATATATATTAGATGCATATATGTATATGAAAATAAAAAAAATGGTGATGTGGGAAATGCGGTGAACGCCACCTTTAAACACCAACATATCCAACATCCCCCTTTTTGCCGAGTCACGGACATTAACTTGCTTGAAGAGAGGTGAAAGGGTTGTGCTAAACTCCAACACTTTCAACAATTTATCGCTGTCTTTTATTCGTTTTTCTTGCTTATACGATTTTCTTTTTTTTTTTTATATTTATCAGTGATAAATAAATGAAAGAAGTTATTTGGGGAGAAATTGATGGATAGAAAGGGAAAAATTTGTGTATCAACAATTGGATATCATAATTACAATAACAACTATTTATTCATACGTAGTAATGCTGAATTACATGAATACACTTCTAGCCTCGATATTAAATTGTATAAGTCTGATTTTTTGCGAGTCATGAGTGAAAATGATGAACCATTATTAACAATTTTTTTCTTTATTTTGTTTGTTTTTATCATCCGTTTGTTTGATTCAACTGCTCAGACTTGCGCGTGAATTCATTTACGGAGAATTATTTATTCTTCTCTTGATTTATGCATTTCAATTGGTTTCAATCCATTGTTTATTCGAACATAAATTGATAAATAAAATTACTATCGACAGTGAATGATTTAATTTTTAATTTTTTTCCCTTCTCGTATTATCTTTCAATGTGTTTTATTCGAAGGTGAATTACAATCAGAACAAATAAAAATTGTCGATACATTTTGAGTCCAACACATAGGCAGATAAAAATTCGTCTATCATTTGGTTGGATTCCGTTTTATCTCTGTTTTTCTTTTCGCCACCTGTCTCTTTCTTGTTTCTCAAAACTCCTCTACTTTAAAACTTCTTTAATAGACTTAGTCCCTACCTATAGACGCTACGATTACGTGACTTTACAACACAAGGAATTTATCGGTAAAAGACTTTGTACATGAAATCTTAAATACGTCGCATTAAAGGAAAATACTTTTTTTCTATTCATTACATTTTCGCTCGCACATCCACTTTCCGTCTTTTTATAAATAAATCACTCGATGATTCTAATTAATTCGTCTTTCATATCATTTCAATTAATTCTTTCGAAATTAAAAAGAAATCTTGCACTTTTGTCCCCAGTTTTTTTTATTTATTTATCTATTTTTTATTTTTTCTTTCAGCAAATGTCAACAGAAAAAAAAAGTATTTCACTTCACGCACACGTAACGTGGGTTGCACGCATTATGGATTAGATTTAATTGTCGATAATAGCTAAGTTTATTTATATAAATAGATTGTTGTTAAATTCAAGAGGCTACAGGTTCTCATTTTGATCTACGTATGATACAGTGGGATTTGAGAACATCCTTCATTCATGTTTATTCTTTTTTTATTTGTGTTTCATTTTGTTTTATCTTTTATTTATTCAATCGTTTCTTTTCTCACCCGCATTCTCAATGGCCCACTTTGAGTCTTGTGACACGAGAGATAACGTTGACTCATTCCTAATTATTTGTATTTCGTAACTCATTAAAGACTCCATTTAATCACTTCTCTCTTGACTGAATTTTCCAAATTCATTTAATATTAATTCGTTCAATTGAGCACAATTTCACATTTGTCGAATAGGAATCAGAAATCTCTCGTATCAACATCTGTCTTGAAATTTCCGTGCGGTTTGAAATGAATTTTTGCTTCTATTTTATACATCGCAATATCGTTTTTCTTCGTTCGAATTTCTTTGATTTCAACATTTCACAAATTTCATGGCAACTCCGCACGTACTTCTATTAACGACCAACGATCCACTGTACAATTACTTATCCCGCTTCTCTTCTTATCTTTTCTCTTTCTCATTTATGTAAATTTTATGAGAAGAAATGATGGAACGGAAAAAATGAAAAAGATATTAAATTAAGTCGGTACAATTTAATCGTGATCGTTTAATGAGAAGAGCGTTTCAGGGTGTACAACGATTGTCGTCATGTTCGCCCGTTGATGTGAGCTTAAAAATCATCTACTTCGCATCAATACAGGATAATTTTTATTCATAGATTAATTTCTATAATAGGAACGCATGCACTCACGCAAGCACTCACAAGCAGTCTTTATAAATTATATCTCTTTTCTTATTTTTTTTTCTCTCCATTTTATTTTCTCTTTCATATACGTGCGATTTTACTCTGACTACCTTGACTCGTTCTATATTGTTTATTACTACACGAGTTAGGTATCTCATACTCCTGAATTTATTCTCAAATTCTCATTTCATTTATCGGATGTTTGTTTCGCTCTTTCGTTAATTTATTTCATTATTAATTAATCTCGAACGACGCGATTCACTCTGATGTGCTTTTATCAACTCTCACCATTTTCTCTCACTTCCTTCTCTTCAATATCACCATGTGGACTATTAAAAGTGTACGTGGAAAATAAATGAGTAAAATATTTCGTATATAAACTAGCAAAATTGTAATCGCGTCGTTGATATGTGTACGACAAAATTTATAATTTACACAATAAACATTATTTTTGTTTGTTTATTTCTTTTGTTTTCATCACTGACCATTCTGTCTCTATTTATTGAACATTTTCCTCTCTCCCCATTTCTTATCCTCAATTCATTTATTATTATTTCTATTCCATCGTATTAATGTCTTCTTGGTTTAGACTTAATTATTTTACACACTCCGAGACATTTGGAGTTTATTCGCGTTTCACGCGCACTATAAATTATCGGGATACCGTCGAATATTTAACTTCGAATTGTTAAATTCAAAATAAAAAATACTCGAGTGTCATTCCGTTAATTCATCATTCTCTCTTTCTCGCTGACGTCAACACATCCAAAATTTTATGAGAGTTACCAAAAACTCATCTTGGTTGAATCTGTTTCAATTCTTCTCTCACATATTTCTTCTGGGCGGAATCAAATTGTCAGCGAATCGATGATCCATCACCATCTGGTCCTTTACGAGCGGTTATCCTTCTGTCGAATATTCTAGGTCGCACTTGTGAAGAGAACTGAATTTTTGTAATAACCCGTCCGTGATTCTGCAATACACAAAAATTAGACAAATAAATTTAATAAAAAATTCGTACTTTGATTATAAGAAATGCTTTGTTAAATAATGGAAAACTTTTATTATCATGAACAAAAAAGGGATGATAAAGGTGAATGTGAATGAAAAACAAATGGGAAAAAGAACCCGCTTAGTCATTGGAGTCATTTCTGGTCTTTGGTTCGTTTAGCGTTAGGCGCCGCGCACTAATTATCCATCAGGACCGTGCGTAAGACAGGACGAAACCCAAAATGAGAATAGAACATATATCACAACATATATACGGAATTATATTGTATATGTATGCACAGTAGGTGATTGTATATAAAATATATAGATATACACAAAGTTATATTATAAAGAAGTGAACGAAGAGACGAAGGTTGCAAAGAGGGAGTGGAAGGTGCGCAGGTCTGAATGAATCAGGAGTAGTCGAGTCATCGGCCCACCGCTCATACCCATTGGCTTGGTCTTTGTGACTCTGCCGCCACAATTTTACTTTTTTTTAATTATTTATTTAATTTTTTATCCGTTTTATTATTCTTCTCTTTTTCCATTTGACTAAATTGTCGCTTGTATGATTGAAAAATGATAAATAAATTAATATCATGTGAATTTGTGTGGAGTTTTTTTATTTGTTGTTTTTTTCTGTTTCCACTCATGAGTGGGGGTGGTGTTTTTGTGAGTGGACAGTAATAACTGCAGAGATTAAAGTTGTAACTTGTATAAGAACTATTTTATTATCAACTTTCTCCATTCTTTAGTTTTTATATGCAGATATAATTCAGGTAATGGGGGAGTGTTGGGTAAGACTGGCTGCCATGAGGAAACTCTGTGTTTAGAGTTTATCATTTGAGTGATATTTTCGTTGTGTGTAGAACTGAATTTATATAACAATCGCAGTTGAATGTGGGGATGTAGAATTTCTTTGTTCATTTTCGTTGCGTTCGTTTTAATAATCTGATTAATGAAATGATCAACAAATATTATTTTATTCAACAATATGACTTTCAGCTCTGATTAATTTTCACGCCTGCTTTGAGAATCAACTCTTGTAATTATGAAAGAAAATCTTGAGATGAAAAAAAAAATCCAAATCGAAGAACAGCAGCGAACAGTTCTAATTAACAATGATCATGCACAAATATTTCAAACCTTTAAAAAATCAACAAATCAATTTTTTTTTCTACATATTTCGATAATTATTCTGGGAAAGAGGTTTCATGGCAATTCAGGGCTCTCAACATCAACAATATAATATTAAAAATATAAGAAAAAACGTGGGGTTTATTTGCAGTCTTGTTATTTTTTTGTGGGTCTTCACATTCGTTTGGTAATAAACAGAAAAAAAAATAGCAAGATATGTAAAAATAAAAAGGTAGTTGCACTTAAGTAAAATGTAAATTTACAAAACGAACTCCATCGCGACTTGGGAGTAACAAAATTCTTTATTACAGGATACTGAATGCCTTCAAAACAGCGGCAAAAAAAAAGAGGCTGAAGAACAGATGAGGGTAAAGAGGACAGGGACGAAGGGATGAGATTATTTACGATCACGTCGTCATGGCTGGCAGTTGAGGCGCCAACGTTTCACAGGGGACGTGAATAAGAGAGAAAGAGAACGAATAATCTCAGTGCTGTTGAAATCGCGGCCGTGTTTCAGTTTTTGCGGACACAACTGAGCACAAACTTCGACAGCGCCCAAGTTTTGACCAAAGTAGAAAAAAAAGGGCGATTATTGCAAGGCATAAGCTCAAGTTTTGGATTCGCTTGTCTCGGACATGTTGACGTAACAATTCACAAACAAACATATAGACATACTGAAGAAAATACACAAATGAGATAAGGGAGATAATCTCGATGAGCAAAAAAGTCGAAAGTGCGTCAATGTTCGTCTCGTTGTCGTCTAAGTTGTCTTTTTAACGTCCTTCATCGATTCCAGCTGTACTCTAATTAACTAACTTTATTTTGTTTATAAGAAAATTTAATTTCAGTCTTTCTATCCAAAGGGAACGAATGGGGCAAGAAATATCACGTCGGATCATTGAAATAAAATTTCCTTCCGTTCACAACTATGCAGCCGAACAAAAGTTACTGAATAAAAAAAAACATCTCGACTTTTGAGCGAAAAATGAAAATTTTCGTCTCACGAATTATCGTTTACGTTTCTGTTCATACTTTTATCAAAAACTATTTTTTTTTTCTCATCTCTGATGCAATGATCGGAAAAAGTGGCATCAATATTGAAAGCCATCGTAGATGAATCGAACGCACCTTGAAGGGGAGACTTGACCTGATCCCTCTCGGCTGCTTGATGCTGTCGCGACTTCCTCTCCTGCTCCAACTCCTGGGCCAGCGATTCTGCGACAGAAGATGAAGAGAAAGGAAGTTCGCATCGCACTCAATAATAGCCAAGAGGGATATTTAATAAAAAAAAAGTTGTTTTTAATTGAAACAAGAAGTAAAATGTGAAAAAAAATATGAAAAATAGTACAATAGTGAATTGATTGCTGTAAAAATATTTCTTAAAGGTCGAAATACTCTCGCTCGAATAATTCTTTTGCTTTTCTCATTCTTTGTACTTCACAGCTTCACTATTTCTGTTTCTATGTTCCCTCAAAAGGAAATATTTCCTCTTGTCTCTCTGTACTTCATCATCGCTCGAAGGGACACAGAATCGATGTGCCCTCGACCTCGTCAATACACTTCATTATTATATATATATATATC
>JABMBR010005909.1:0-12538 GCA_018881525.1 Meteorus sp. PSUC_FEM 10030008
TATATATATATTTTTTTTTTTTTTCGTCAGCCACGAAACCCCGTAAGTTGATTCGGGCCAGTGTGCCAGCGTTCAATGAATTCTCATTGACGAATATAATCATCTCCACATCTGTCTGTAATGACTCATACAAGTAACATTGCGATATTGTTGAAACATACGAAACTGATAAAAAAGAAAAATACAATACTGTAACAGAGAAATAGAAAATGATATGCAGTCCAAATTCACTTAAGTATATTCGTTGCTCGTTGAATTATTTTAGCGATAAATATACACAAGACATATTTACTTTTACTGTAAAACGCATAACTAATGATGATGAATATATTTTTGCGTGTTTTTCTTTGCATTGGCTAGCATCAGGCAGTTGATATGGATGCGCAATGTGACGAGCCTTCATTACTTCGTTGTTTTGCTTTCTCTTTCGGGAGTGGCATGCTCTAGTTCGCTTGCAACTTTGAGCTACCATCCGTATAACGTCTTATCGTATACACCCTCCTATACTAAATTCAATATTTATGCTCAGATATATATGTATATACATATATATTTATATGCCTGTTTAATATATACAAGAGGTATAAAATTGCTGCACATCTTGACTGTGCGATTCTCCACGATCTAGTAATTGCAACCGGCCGTAATCTATAATCAACACGCTACTCGCGCAGTGTTAAACTGTGTGTTCTCTCGCCTGAACCGGAGACTACACGAAATTGTTGGAATATTTATAATTTTTTTCTATGTCAGCATATGATCTATTGCTTCATTCGGAAATGTTGGATCACTATTAGGGATGATTTTTTTCGTAATAATAATGCAAGTCTTTGTGATGTTAACAGTCATAACAGAGGCAGAAATAATGACAGCAATGATAAGTGGGGATTATTGAGATTGACTGAAAAATCGATTATTTTGCTTTTGTAATCTTGATGTATCCTATCCAGGCTCATTCATAAAGACTATGGTCTATATATGTGTTTTTATAATTCTAGTAGAAAATTATGAAAATAATAATAATTTCTCCCTTACCAGGTATGCACGAGCAATACGAAAAAAAAACCATAATATTGGTCAGATCATTAAGCCTGTGTGCATAGTTAAAAAGATATTCCAAAACTGATACGATATCAATTTGTTGATCATAACAAATGATCAGGGCGTAACGTCTTATCTTTGGAATTTCATGTTTAACGAGCTAAATAACAATTAGATATTCACGAATAATATCTTTTTATCTCCCTCAGTAATGGCGTTTCGGACATTTCGTTTATTTCTATAAATCGTTTATTGCCACGACTGAAATAGTAAATATCACCAGTGTAGATATCGAACCATAGAGCATGAATATGCAGATCATGACGTTCTAAACGTTTTTTCAAAAATCCGTATGATGCAACATTTTGTAGTTGTTGTAATGTGTTTATCTGTAATCATAAAAAATGAAGCTTGATGTTGTGGAGTGTGATCAAAATGATGGAATGATTCGTATAAACTCAGTATTTGAGAAGAATTATTAATGCACCTGTGATAGTTTATCTTCGATGGCGAATTTATCTTCAGGGTCAATATACGCCACGAATTTTCTCATTGGTGTTTCAGCTTGAAATATTATTGGTTCATGATAACCTTTATTTTCGAGTTGTTGAAATTTCGCTAAACTGCTACTGGCATGTGCACATAACCAAGCTCGCAATGGCGAAATTCGCCTATTTTCCTAGATCAAAAACCACGAATTGTTAAATGGAGATGTGAAAGAAAATGTCTCATGCATTGATTAATAGTTGATATTATTTACTGTAGATGAGTATTCTTGATCACGAAGAGCGTACAACAAATTCATGGCTTTACAATCGCTATGGCCGCAAACAATGACGTGACGAATATCATTGACAATACATCCGAGTTCTAATGCAGCCGGTTCACACATTGTAAGTTCATCAGCAAAATGTTGAGAGTGTGGGATAACATTACCGGCATTACGTACTGAAATTCATATAACATACGAGATTTGAATGATTAATTGAGAATTACTTCAGTGATCATTCGATTTTCATAACAAAAATCAATAATAAATGATAATTAAAGACTGATGTAGTATTATACAATAATGGACTAACTACAAAGGAAATTTTCGTTCACGTATTGTGTAATTTTAATTCCACATTGGTGTAAAGATTGATCATACTGACATATGAAGCACTCGCATTGCTGTTATGGATAAAGAAGTGCTACAACGTCGTGAAGTATTTTGTCCAATTTCTGATAAATATTTTTCGCTAACACTCGGATTTTGAGAGAATGATTGTGAATCGTAATTGCTTCATGACGAGTAAGAGTTTGTCAGAATTTTGTGTAGTACATTTGCATAAATTATTTCACGCGTTATAATAAATGAAATACTTTAATTTCTCTGTCACAATTTTAGTATTGTCCAGAGAGTACATAGGATGTAATAGTATGGACTAACAGTGATGAATAACGTAAATTCTTTTGTGCCGTATTTGAAAAATTATATGATGTACGTAATTTGATTATTCAAGCTCATACCAACGAACATGTCTCCAACATTTGTTTCAGTAAATCTAGTTGGGATCATCCGGGAGTCCATGCAAGTGAAAAAAACTGCTTTAGGCTGCGATAAGATAAATAAAAATGTGTCGTTAATTCATATCATGGGAGAATATATGACGTGCAATTTGAATTAAATTCCTGGTACTTCTTTACCATCCTCGATGGCAGCACTCATCACACACGTGAAAATACACGTGATGTGTAAATTAAGTTTGGCATATTGCTTTGCCATGTCGGTCAAAAGTATCCAGTCATAACAATCATCATTGGGATAATATCAGTGACATTGACAATGGTATCATGATTTGAACATTGATATTTTCTTTTGTTTCTCTTTCTTTATTTTTATTGAAAGTGTGTCGATTACATTGACATATGATCATGTTTTGGGAGTATACAGACACGTAAATGAAATGTATATTCAAAAATAAAAGTTGACGACAATATACATCGTGTGGATAAAGTGTACAAGTACAGACGCAGCCATATTTAAAGAGCATGACAGCAGTGAATTTAACAATTGGAATTTAATTGTGTACAAATAAAATTCTGACACTCACCTCGGGATGATCACGAACTCGTTGAAATTGCTTAACCATCCCCTCTCTATGACAATGTCTGTATTTCATTATTCCTTTTATGATTCGATCCATATCTTCCAATATTGTCAATAATTACCAAGGCAATAGTGAATTCCCCAATTCTATTAATGATAATTCAACGAATAATTTTTTTTCACCATCGATGATCTGTGTCACACACACAAACATGCAATGTATGAGTCCGCCATCAGTTTACACTGATCGCGGGAAATTCGAATTGGCAATTATTGATAAAAATTTGCTTCTCAAAGCTAAATAGCCATATTTTTGTATATATTTTCAATTCATCATTGCAAATATCATATTGTGCATTTCATATTTCAAATGTATGTACATAATATATTCTATATTATTATCAAATCATAGCTATATATAAATTTCAAAAATAGCACATGATAAGGTTCAGCATGTGGAAATGAATCGTGTAATCATCTGTCAAACTTACAATCAGTATGAATACAATTCATCACTCATTTCAGAAGTTTACCCACGAGTGTATTTTATTTGAAACCTAGCACAGTTATTTGATAGACAGCCAATGCGTAGGAAAATACAAGTCTGGTAGCTCTTTCCACGGGAGCAATCAAAATATCTTTGTACACTTAGCAAAAATGTCAAAACAGTATCGAATTGTGTATGAAAAACAAATGAACATATAATTCATCACATCACGCGCGGGAGTATGCATTGAATATGCACTGATTATAAATTATCATCTAATCAGTATAATCATCAGTGTTAATGTATTGATGATAATTCAGATGAAACGATGTATATCTCTGAGTCTATGTAGTCTATATTGTTTTGTCCCAAAAATATTCGTTCAATTGTCGGTATGCAAGTATTCAAAGCATTATGATTGAATTCATCAATTTTGTTGTATAGATTGTTTTCGTTATTTGTCTTATTGACTGAAATATTTCAATGTTTTCTCTCCATTCATGACATACATTAACGCCAATTCAGTATCTGGACCCGGGTGATTATGCGCCTGGGCCGCTTTGAATTCTATCCGGTTAATGCTGAACTTTGACTAACCCTTTCCAGTTTTTCAAAATGTTTCCGGGCATTCCGTATATTTATGAGTGTCACTGCTGAAGCTGCAATCAGTTTCATATATGTATTATATCATCGTGTTGAATATTCCAATGCACTTACGGATTCCAGGGTCAGACATGATAACCATCACATAAGTATTAGATGTGAATACATCAATAAATGCCGCAAAATTCGTATTTCTCACTTCCATACTCAAGAACTGTGATGCCAATTTACTGGAATGAATATATCAATCAAAACAATATCTGTTTATTGGGGTTATTCGTGACTTATAGTATTATGAAGTACACATAATCCTTTTCGTTACCTGCAACTCAATTTGAACTGTTTGATAATATTTGACACTTTTTCAAAACGATGTACATCTCGGTGGAATCTTCTTTGGCAATGGCTTATGACCAAAAAAGTTGCTCTTTCAAACAATAAAACTTCATCTGCGTCAATGATATTGGCAAATTGCTTTAAACTTTGTTCTAATTCCTTGACATTTGGAATTAACATGTATACTATGGAAGACCAGGCCCTAGATTGATATCAAAACGTGGTAAATTATGACTTGACTATTGTTCACCATTGAAATGGGAATAACATTACCTATACAAAGTTTCATCCCATATACTTGTGCGAAAGCATGTACACTCGAGCGGTAGGCTCAACTTCTTCAAATCTTCCGCTCGCTCTCGGAATATTAAATCTCTTTGGTCCTCTTGCACTAGATCCATTTTATGAACTAGACAAAATATTTTGGCATCTGGACTGTTCTGTAAAATTGCTTCCAAACAACTTTGATAATAATGCATATCTTTATCCAGCTCTCGCGACTCGACATCAAAAACATAAATCAAAACTTCAACATTTCGAAATATGTTGTCTCTCTGTGATGCAAAGTAATTCTCCATAAAAGCTTCTTGACCACCACAGTCCCATAGATTGAGTACCAGATTTCCCAAAAATCGTACATGGCTGTGCTCAACGTCGACTGATTTGGCGAATTGAACCGAAAGCAGAGTAAAAAGAGGTAAATATACAAATGGAACTGACATCATCCATCGATCTTATATCATTGATGACAATGAATGGTGAACGTACTTGTGGCACCCAATCTTCTCGTATCACGAGCAATGTAATTGGCGAAAATAATGCTACGCATGCTGGTTTTCCCCGAACCGCTCTTTCCCATCAGTAGAACCTAAAAAATCAAAATTAATGATCTTACTTAATTAATGACCAATAAATAAATAATATATCCGAGTATGTATATATATATTTTCCATTTCAATGTACACACCTTCTTCTTCATCTTGCAAAATTCGTTTTAAAGTGATCAAAGTAAAAACAAATGGAGAATAACACAAATACGTTTGTTGAGCAACACTGAAATGTTTGGTCAATTAATTTCAATGGGTAAACATATGTGATGAGCAGTACCGTCACATATACAATAGATAATTATAATAAGTCATAAGCACGAGATTGCACGAATAATATATCGCATTGAAACTTTGTAATACGACTCATTGGGCTAATAATAATTAGCATTGTACTCGTCAATTATACCAATAGAAAAAAAATAACTAAAATACTGCAAAAGTTGATAATTTTCTGAGATCGTCTACACCAACGCAGATATTACGTATATACTTGTGAAGTTGTATTGCAAATTTGACACTAATGAGATGCGTAGTGACTGAGTCAACTATGGCGATCACAGTGTATTTACTATTTGAAGTGTTTGTGACAACATGATATATGTGGAATAGGTATATGATTCGAGATTTTACGGCTGAATCATCCGTTGGTAATATGAACAGTTGGTACTATACATTTTGTGAGTAAAGTCTCGACTATCGACAATCGAAATATTTCTCAAGCTCCCGCGGTTCAGATTGAAAAGTCAATCCAAAATGTATCCTGAAAATTGGACAATAAATGAATATTCAATTGACATTCATTTTATGTGGGAAATGATTATCTTATTGGAATAGTCATTGTTAGAATTAATTTCATAAATAAAAATGAGAGATGTGATGCGAAAAAATTCACGCAATGCTGCCAACATATAAGTGTGGGCAACTTATTCTCTTTTTTGTCCATTGACATGGATGTTATGCTCATGAAATATTATTCGATAGATATATCAATTGAATATAATTAACCCGATGATACTTAATTAATTTATTCCATTAGTGTGATTACACTGTTATTTATATTCAATTACAAAATCCTACAAAACTACATTCAGTCCCGAGATAACAGTCTGAATCATGGGTACCAATTTAAAAAGAGAGAAATAATCGAGAATGTAGTCACTGTTGAAGAGAGGTTGGAGAGTTGATGGTGGTTAATTTTTGAGTGACGTGAACGCATAAAACCACGCACACATATTACATAGTACCATACATTAGGTATGTGTAATATTTAGTTGAAAGAATATTGAAAAATTTCATTTGCGTGCTGCTAAAAAATTGAAAAATACTCAAAGTCAGACTTGACAAAGGAGGCGATCGTGGCGCTTGTGCAGTGCCAAAGGAGGAGTGTGGCGATTAGTGGCGATTATAGGCGACTGTAGGCGGTGATTCAGCCCCCTTATCTATTCACATTTCATTTCATCCGTATATATTGTACATTAATTATCGAAAAGGAATAGCACAATAGTCAAAGAGGAAAGAAACAAGGTGTGAAGAGAACAGCCGAATGAAATAGTATGGAGATAATGGAGCCGCGTGTGGATTAAATTCATTCGATAGCTCTTTGAAGCTGTTGGAAATAGTCGTGAACGGAAAAATTGAAGGAAAAAACACTAAGTGAGGAGTCGTGCTAACCAAAGGGATTTGGTTGTTTTTTTGTACGTGTGTTCGGCGGGGTGGTCACCCCATTACATGTGTGAATCACACTGTTGAGGGCGCCGGGTTGTCCCGAGCAAAGGTGAATACTGTATGGTGGATATGGTGCGACAACGACATTGACCCAATCTTCATGAAGTATATAAAATATAATCGCTCCTATGACAGCCGCTGACAATTTATTAAGACTTTTTTGGCAAGCAACCTACCTTCATGATAGTCATCCATCAGAAATTCCAATTGATTCTTCCAAAAGAATATTCCATTTGTAGCAATATATATTTTTGCAAAATTACACTTGATCTTCTATTCATTTGATGTGAAAAAAAGATATTGAAAGTAGAATATTGATGGATTATGAAAATTTGAAGATAATACTGTTAGAAAGTGAGAGGAGGCGATCTATGAACAAGCGCATCTGCTACTTGTCCGACGAAGTACTTCAGAGTAGTTGACTGTGATTCTGAAAAAAAATTGTGATTTCACTGGGATATCTACCCCGTGTGGTGGCGAATAACACTGGTTTTACAGTGGACCAACTGCTTGTGCAACAGCCTTTATAGAAAAGTAATAGTCTCATCAATTATGATTCATCAGACATCAAAAATATAGTATTCACATATAGGAGTTGCATGGAAATAGAATTGATACTTTTTTTCCTCTGAATACTGGATGCCGTCAGCAACTTCCGACGAGTTCAGAATAACTACAATTTTGTGCCTAAATAAGAACACAGCCAAACAGATAAACAAAACTCAGACTGGCCATATTAGAGTGAGACGCAAGCAATAAACATCATTATGTCGGATGAAGAAGATAAACCACCTGCACCTCCAGTCAGGCTCACCTCTAACAGGTAAAAATTCATAAAATTGAATTGTAACTGTGAACACTTCATTCATACAATCGTATTCAGCTAAGTACTTTCATTCTTCGTTTAACATATCGAAATTACATTCAAATCGAATTCCACGTTGTATGAGATGAGTTCGATTCTTGGTGAACTTTTCACGTCAGTATATATTGAATATGAGTTACGTTTATATAATTCTCTTTGTAATAAGCAAGGGAGCACCATCTTCCAGAAATAGATGAACAGCCACTAATTTAGTGACAGCTAAAAATAAAATCTCACGGTGCAGACACGATAATATTCAGCGGTGCGGGGGTATCTCCGAAAAAAAAAGAAAAACATTGCAAGGGTCCATTAGTTGAATAACAAACATACAATTTCCATACTGTCGTTTCTCAACTGAGTACTTATTGACTCATTTGAATGTTTTTGGAAACATCGATGCATCACAACATTCATAGTGGCTCATGATAGAGGCATGAATGATTAGAAGATTAAAATTGTAATATGTTCATTCTTAGGGGTGAATCTGCACCTAATTTGCCAGTGGATATGCGTCCATTGCCAAAAGAACCAGACTCGGATGAACGCAAGAAAAAGACATTGAAGGGAAAAATGAAAGTGAAAGAAACCAAGGACAAACCAAACATCAGTTATCCCACCAATTTTGAACATACCGTTCATGTTGGGTTTGATGCTGTTACGGGTGAATTCACGGTAGGTCCAATACATTTCTCTGTCAATCTGATTCAAATGCACTCGCTTGCTGCTTTGCTGTTGGTATGAAGAAACGGAATATTCAATTAATACAATCACCCAATATCGAGTTAGAAATAATGAAATTAGAATAATTTGTGGCTGTAAACATTATTTGAATACACAATGAGGAATGATATAATCGATTACCCTACAATGTAAAGTGGATTTTCCGTACCCTGTATAATATATTATATCACAAACTCCGATTACACAAGTGTATGAACATCGTCAAACAATGATCGACTAATTTATCTGACGCTTTTTATATCTATTATTTGGTCACGTGTAAAACTAACCCGAACACGTATTTCTTTCAAGCTGCCACTCAAAGTAAGTAAACTTGAATGATAATCAAGTTGATTTTGTGTTTTAGTCGTTTCCCTTCTGTGACAATTTTTCACACTGATGTTTTTTTACGTTGCAAATAAAATTTCCATAGTTCTGTTCATATCTTATAATTGACCATTATAAATATATAAACATATATATGAACATAATTGAACGGCTCTCCGACTCCCTAAATCCATATCGTCGATGAATAGGTGTCTGTGAATGCGTATAAAACAGCTTCTGTCACCGTTGCTTACAAACAAGAGAACACTTTGCGCCATTTATAGATGAAAATTAAATTTTAAAATAAGCTTCACCGAATTCTCGAGATGTCCGAAACGATTATAGAAATTGCACGTATTTATCATATTTGCAAGTATTCGCGTGAGTACTATCGGCGCGATTTTTTTCTTGAATATTTCCAATGCACGGATAGAACGGAAAACGCATGTACACCTCAATAGATTTATGTATGGCGGAATGTTGTAATCAATGTCTGAATTTTATTATAAAAATTAAATCTTAGGGAATGCCGGAAGCATGGGCGAGATTACTTATGTCAAGTAACATCAGCAAGCAAGAGCAGAAGAAAAATCCGCAAGCTGTCTTGGACGTATTGAACTGGTATGATAGCAGCAGCAAAGAAGCCAAGGGATCCAAGTATATGACGACAACTAAAATGGTTGGAGTAGTTGGTACGTGAAAATTTAATGCTTAGTAATCAACTGATGTATAGTTACTAATCCTCATGAAATTTAAATGTCAAAATTCGTTGATGTACAGCACCTATCGACAGAGCGAGCAGTCCACGTAGTATTGGTATGGGAATGGGCATTGGTATGGGAAATATTCGTGGGCAGGCAATGTCCCAGGCTTCCGGCAGTTCACATTCTCAACAATCACTGAGCCGGTATATCAACTTATTTCATCACATCGATGCATTCAATTAGAATTTGTTTCATATGAAAATATTATTTCTTGCAGCGTTAGTAGCAGCAGTCCGAGCAGTACACCCACTGACGCTTGCGCAACAAGTTCTGAACAAGAGGATGAACCGCCACCTCCACCAATTTCTGCAAGACCTGAACGCACGAAATCCATTGTATGAATCATTTGTTTGGTGTGAAATGTAGTTGAATATTAATTCATGCTTTTTATTTCAGTATACGAAGCCCATCGAAGAAGAACCATCACCGCCAACTCTTCCAACATCGCTGGGTTCACCACAACGCAATGGTACACCACAATCGCAGCATCAATCACCGCTTGACAGGAACAAAAATCAAGCAACGCCGACACCAACCGCTACTGATCAATCACGACCTGCTCAAAGTGATAAAACTCGAAAGAAAAAAATGTCAGACGATGAAATATTAGAAAAATTGAGGACAATTGTCAGTGTTGGCGATCCAAACCGGAAATACACAAAGATGGAGAAAATTGGACAAGGGTGAGTGGAAATATTGATTTAGCATTTATTATAAATTTTAATGACATCAGTCCATTAAGAAATCAGGTTGATAATGGAGGATGTAAAATTTACAGGGCATCTGGGACTGTTTATACTGCAATTGAAACATCAACGGGAATGGAAGTGGCAATAAAACAAATGAATCTGTCACAGCAGCCAAAGAAAGAGTTGATAATAAACGAAATTTTGGTGATGCGGGAGAATAAACATCCAAATGTTGTTAATTATTTGGATAGTTATCTTGTGGGAGAAGAATTATGGGTAGTTATGGAATATTTACCTGGCGGTAGTTTGACTGATGTTGTGACTGAGACATGTATGGACGAAGGACAAATAGCTGCTGTATGCAGAGAAGTCTTGCAAGCACTTGAATTTTTGCATTGCAATCAAGTCATTCATAGAGATATCAAGTCTGATAATATATTGCTCGGCCTCGATGGTGGTGTGAAACTCACTGATTTTGGTTTTTGCGCACAAATATCGCCAGAACAGAGTAAAAGAACCACCATGGTTGGTACACCTTACTGGATGGCGCCTGAAGTCGTTACGAGGAAGCAGTACGGTCCTAAAGTATGTTCTTCATTCATTACATATGTTGAGTGTTGTATTTGATACGAACGATATCGAATTCTTTCGTACATACATTTTTACGCAATTTCAATCATTACTTCAATCACCAGGTTGATATTTGGTCGTTGGGTATAATGGCTATCGAAATGATTGAAGGGGAACCTCCATATCTCAATGAAAATCCATTACGTGCATTATATTTGATTGCAACAAATGGAAAACCAGAGATAAAGGAGAAAGAGAAACTGTCAGGTATTTTCCAGGACTTTTTAGATCAATGCTTAGAGGTAGAGGTGGAGAAACGCTCAGCAGCATCAGAACTATTAAAGGTAATCAAATATTTTTCCTAATTTCAAATAAGTAAAATTCATTTAATGTTTCATCACTTAATAATAATTGAATTTTTTCATTTGTGATACAGCATCCATTCTTGAAGTTAGCAAGGCCACTTGCCTCATTAACGCCTTTAATAATGGCAGCTAAAGAGGCAGCTAAGGGTGGTCACTGAAACGATGCAATACAACTATGGACTGCGAGCATTAAACGAATATAAATCACCCTCCCAGAATGGTAACGGCACAATAATTCAATAATTCACTTAAATGTATGGGTTAATAAGTAAGTAAGCATATGTATAGGAATTAGTTAGAAGTTGTTCGGTACCATAACAGTATCGAGTAATGATTTCAAAGTTCACAGTCAACATCATTATTTCTCATGTGATATGAGGATTCATTGTTGAACCTATTGAGTGGAGAATGGTCTGACAAATAACCACTTCGACGTTGATGTGAATAATTCTGTAGATTTTATCTATGATGAGAGGTACCATTACTGCTAATGAGTCGATGAACATGCATGCTTGAATTATTCGCAACAACTTATGAAGTGTACGTCGGTTATTTTCTAAATACAATAAACTAGTATTACTGGCTCTCAAGTTGATAATGAGTTAGCGATGAAGTGGGAGCTACAGCAGAAACCTTATTAGATAGAGCCACAAGCAAATGCGAACGGTTAATTAGAAAACACAATATTCTAATAACTTCTTTAATGAGAATCGTAACAAACGCAAAATTGGTCTTCACGTCGGACTTATATTTTTTGAAAATGAAATTGATAAAAATGAAGATAATATAGACATGTTTATTATTTTTCAGTCAATCACTATCATGTTATGCGACAGCCTGAATATGTTATTTGAAGGGTTTTAAAATTTCACTGATCTTTATTCTAATTATGAAGAATCTATTTATTGGACGCAGCTTTTGGGATATCAATAACTTTCAATTGGTATATCGCTTTTTAACCAGATGAATAATCATATGTTTTAAAAAATTTGTTAGCATGTAAATAATGGTTCGTCTAAATTTTTATTTTCCTTTTGAATGAACAGAGAGTGTTTTCATGTGCATGAAGAATATCATTAGCGATCAATTAATCATATAATTATATATATATATATATATTCGAA
>JABMBR010005910.1:0-12524 GCA_018881525.1 Meteorus sp. PSUC_FEM 10030008
ATAATGATATATTTTCTATATTTGATGTTGAAGTTTTAGAGATGTATCGCGCGGGTATAAACAAAAAATAAAAAAATAGAAAAACATCTTGATCATTGATAGTGAAGATGATGATGAAAAGGATGATGATAGTGATTGTGAAAATGGAGAATAACGAGGTGAACTGAAAGAAAAAAATATATAAGATAAATGTCCCCACCGAGAATTGACGCCTCAGAAAATCACACTCACACGTATACATGAATACACATACAAAAGAGAAGAACAAACGGTTAGAAACATGGGGTTTGGATGATATTTAAAAATGAATGCGCAAGGAAAACACAGTAAGCGAGATGCCTTGAAAACAGTACAAAGGGGTGGTTAGATGATGAAAAAATTAAATAAAAAAGTAAAAAAAATAAATAAAAGAGATAAATAAAAAAGCATATAACGAGACATATATTGGTCAAAGGGCAGGCAACTTTTGTCTAAATAGGTCAAAGCTATTTTTCTAATAATCTAGAGAAAACGGTTATTTTTTAAGTCCAACCACTGAAGCCTTGCTCTCACTGAAATCAAATTACTGCTATGATTACCGATGACGAGAACGAGACACACACTCGAATTTGATAATAATTGAAAATATAGAAATGACGAAAAGTATATATTTATATATCCACTGGGAACGCCTCAATCTTTTTTTATTTTTTATTTTTTTTTATTTTCCTCTCTCTATCACTCTTTTTTTTCTCAACCCAAGCCATATGTGGTACTGCAGGGGATTCAATGGGCATAACTAAAATTTGTATGAAAAGTATAGATGTGAAACGAGAACGGAATAACAAAGGAATATTTTTGTGATGCGTTTTTATCAAACGCCCTCACCTCCTCCGTATGCGTGTCTGCGATATTTTTTTTTAATCTTAGAATCTGCAGAATGGGAATAATGAGAATGAAAACGCAGGAAAAATACAGAGATATTTACGTTGATATCATTTCCAAACATTTTTCTTTCAACTGATTTGGAAACGGGGGCAAGTACACGTTGCTCAGTTGCTTGAGCATCCCTACATACATTTTTATTGAAACAAATATCAGAGCGAAAGAAAAGAAAAAAATCAGAAACCGGCAATCACGATGTTGAATTTTTTTTTCTTTCAGAGAAAAATGAGAATTCTGCATTTTCTGACACTCTTGCACAACAAGCAGGGCTACTATAATTAATTGTACATACTAGTTAACACATTCCAATTACGTTGTATAGAATTAAAAATGATCATAATGACGATAAATAAAGTTTGACGGTGGTGATGTTAATGGAGATGGAGATGATAATGAATATGGCGTGAAGTGGAGAAAAGGAAAAAGAAAAAAAATCATGTTACATATGTAATTATAATATTTTGTGTATAGTTTAATGAAATAAAAAAAAAATATATTTCTGTTGCTTACAAATAAAGAGAAAGAAAAAAATCATTAGCTACTTAATGTCTTCACTCATTTTTTATGTAAATCTTATTGTCAATGTGAAAAGAAAGAGAACTTCAATTCTTCTGGTTTTATGTCCTTTATGTTATATATTTTCTTCAGTAATTCACAACTCTCCGTTGAGAAAGCAAATAGGTGGCGGAAAAACCGAAAATAAAAGAAACCTGAATGAAACCGAGAATAGATATTTATACATCTACATGTATGAATAATTACACAATAGTGAACAAAGTTAAAAAATAAAATGTGACCATATTTTATTACTTGTATATTGTAAAGTATCATTATTGAAGAGGTTTATGTTTTAAGCGAAATGAAAATAAAAAAAGAAATATGGAAACATTTGCAGAATAAAAAAAGAACAAACTAAAAATGAATATTATTGGAGCAAGGTTTATGTGGTCCTACATAATTATATTCAGATTATTATTATTATTATCGTTATTAACATCATTATTAGTCAATTTAAGGATTGGTTCGATGAACATGCGTAAAAATAACACAGAAACAAAAATGCAACTATATCACAAAATGATTAATCATTGTCTTATTACAGTTGTTGATTACAGACCAATGGTGAAAATATTATTAAGATAAAGACAGATATACATACATACATGTACACATGTATATATGAATATATTTGTGTATATTTTTTGTGAAGGAACGCGGTGGAGGAAATGAAATGATTCGAAGATGAGGACTGACACAATTCGCAATATGGGAAAGTAGTGGAAAAGAGAATTAGTTATTTTTCATGGGATAAAGATACATACGTTTAATGAATTATGGAGAAAAATTGAAAAAAAAAATATTTTTCGGTGCTGTGTAGACGGTCTGCAGGACGTCTGTGTGGTACCTACTATACACATGCATATATACATATATTCACCACATTGCAGATTATTGTACATATTTGATCAAGTGAAATAGAAAGACATTTTTGCGGGATTCAAAGATAAGAAAATTTTGCATAATAACGATGCGACGTGGTGCGGAATAATTGTCTAAATTACAACGACTTTATAGATATAACACGAGGATAAATGAATTAATTGATTAATCTTTGCGCGCAACGGGGATGTACCTGAGTGTCTTGCAATTTGAGAGAAAAACAAAACAAATGGCTCGTCTGTGCTATTATGTATATTGATATATTAGAGTATGAATTAGAAACGTTTGATCGTGTGTTAAATTCTATTTTTCTGATACATCAAACACACATCGTCACATATGCATATACGAATATCAAGATATTGAACACAATGATAAAATTAATCAGGACAGCGCACCACTGAATATTGTTCTCCTATTTCTTGCAAATTTCTATCCATTAGGCTGGACCTAATTGAAATTATTGATAAACGATGGAAGAATGGATGAGTGAGAAATAACTGTGGTGACTCCTCGGACTATGTGAAAATGTTTTGAACAATTATAACTAATAGTTATACAAAATTGATGTTAGAACAGAATTCAAAATATGTTTTGAGACATAAATTTTGTGAATATTATCTTGAAGCTTCATGTTGTTCAGGTCGGGAATGAATGACAATTTCGACAATTGTATCAGGTGTTGTGAAATTTGTTTGCAAATAACCATGGCAATCTCTACACAATTACATACACGTACACACACTCTTCCATTTCAATTGTCAGAGCATTTGTCATAGAAATACAAAAATAAGAAATTAACATCTTACAGTTCAATTGCGGATTTTTATCTTAATTATTTTTACTCAAACCTCCAACAATTAATATCAAATCAAAATTGACTATCGCCAGATCATCAGTTACATTTTTCCTCTATCTTTTAATTGTCAAACGAACAACTACCTCTCCACGAGATGTGTGAATTAAGTTTTTATACCTTTACATCTTTAGTAACCGCATACCTCAACGAATTCATACTCGAAAAGCAATAGCTAAGGAGATATTTATTGCTTCATATATGCAGATGCGTACGATTATTGTGTTAACTTCAATTAAAATATCTGATAAGGTTTGAAAATTCATTTCTGCTCTTCGTATTAACACGTTCTCTTCTGTTCTCCCTCCTTTGTTTAATTTAGATTATTTCATTTGTATTATATGCACACACAACGTCATCCCAATTTGGTATTCATTTGAGTTTCTCAATAACCAAGATAACGTTTACCGCTCTGACAGATTTTGAAACACCTTTATCCGTCTCTCTCTCTCTCTCTCTCTCTCTCTATCCTCGCATACACTTACGCATTACATAATTTTTTGTGTTTTCATTGATGATATTCTATATGTATAAATATATACATGAATTTGTAAAGAAACGTCCAATTTACCATTCAAACATGCAATTATGTAATTTCCAAATGAATTTTAATTTCCATCAAGAGTTGCTGTATGAATTATCTCAATTTTTCACCGTATTACCATGAATAATTGCATGTGGAACACTAATAATAAACGTGAATTGAATACTATTTCGAGGTGGTTGAATAATAAAGATCTAATTTTTGCCAATTCAATATATGTATGTATATTAATATTTTCGATTGGAAAATAATTATATGGCTTGCTATTTTGTGTGATCATGCAACTTATCTAAGCATATGAATATTGGAACAAGTTCAGCAATGAACTGAATGAGATGTTCTCAAAGCAACCAAAATGGAATTAGGAAACAAGAACTAAATACAAATGAAACAAAATGTGGAGAAATTAACATTATTATGTAATATCTATAATGAATATAACTAATATTATACATTATTTTTTTCGCGTTGGTGACACTGCCAGTTGGAGTACACCGGCAAATTGTAAATTATGTAGAAAACGTGGGGAGAAGGAAAAATCAAATCTGAAACATGAACATTCATTGATTGTAAATATAACTTTATCATTAACATAAAACAGAAGTACCTTCATCGACTTTGGAGATTTCATTAAACACTATACCCCCACCAGCGATGAGGTGATTGAAAAACAAATGATTTATATTGGTGCACAAATGCTTCGGATATAATTATTGTTTTTTTATCACATTTCATGGAGAAAATATCTGAATGGTCACAGATATCATCGTTGCTCTAAACGCCAGTTGTCAGTTACGCCGAGCCAGATTTCAAGTATTCCTCATATGACTCTTTGTTCATCAGCGACTTGATTTCATTTGTATCTTTCATTTGAATTTTGAATAACCACCCATCTCTGTAGCATGAATTTAGTAATGAGGGATGCGTCTTCACACTTTCATTTGTATTCACTATATCTCCTGAAACAGGACTGAAGATATCCGAAGCGGATTTCACAGACTCCACAACTCCAACTACCTCTAAATAAACAGAAGAAATTTAATGTTAAGAAAAATTCACATAAAGTTACATTAATTGTAAATAGTGATCTTATCAAAAAGCGAATTAATGGAGATAATATATCTTAATGTAATTCTACCGTCTTGTTTTACGGCTGCACCATGATTAGGTAATTGAATATAAACAATATCACCAAGTGAAGTTACTGCATGCTCGGTGAGTCCAACAGTTGCTACGTTTCGTATCACTTTTACCCACTCATGGCTTTTGGTGAACATTCGCTCTGGATGAATGAATAAAAATCAGGTTCAAGGTTGTGATACTGGAGTAGTAAATAATAGAGAAACGATAATTTACCCGTTCTTTCCAACATTGGCGTTGTAGTTGGCGTTGCAGAACCTGAATTGTATCTCTCCACACTGAAATTGAAAACTCTCGATGTGTACATACTCGTCCATGATTTTGCCATCTGACCCGGAATACGATTCAGTAATAGAGCCATTTCCTGAATTTTCATATGCACTTTTATACACGAAAATTATAAATATTTATATTGATGAGATTGAGGTTAAGAGACTAGCAACCACTACACTTCTGATGATAGTTAAAAATATTTCCGAATGGTGCGTTCAGAAGCCATGCGCACGTCCGTATGAACTGTACTGCGAAAAGCGATAGAATGACTAGAATGTGGTTGGAATCACGTGAATATCTCGAAGAATTTTGGATCTTGTCCTGCGCTCCACCAGCTTCCTCATCATACTGTTCTTCATTTTTGTCCCCCTTGTCTCTAAGTTCACGTCGACCTCTCTTATCGTATGGACAAATGGATAAGAATTTCGAAGCGTATTGAATGGAATATCAATTATGCATGAGGAACTTTCTTTTAATCAGGGAATTTATCTATTCGACAAGAAAAACATGGACATATTCATCTGATCTAATATAACAATAATGCACAGATCTGTGAGTCGAATTTAATTGGAAGCTGTGCATAATTTTCTTCTTCATTGGATGAGACAGTTTGAAAGACAACGTAGTTATTATTCGGGTCAAGTTTCACACTCTGTTGATCACGTGAGGTTACAAATGTCAGGGATATGATAATTCTCTGAGAACATGATGCTTGATAATACTTCACATTCATGTTATCTGTATTTAATTATATCCACGACCTTAGTAGAGTTCAGCATCAGGCTCCAATTTTCTATTTGCACATGCACATTGATTTCAGAACTGTACAGTACGTGGCATTGAATGAAGAATTCGCTACGAAAATTGTTGTAGTCTTTATTGATGGACGCTCGTTCAGTTACTTTGAATTCTTATGAATGTAAAAAAAAGTCTATTTCATTTATTGTTTCAACATCTCTTTTTAGAGTCATTCAAAGGCCTATGGTGTACGATCGGCCATTCGGATTATGAATGCCTAATAACATTGGTTTATTGATACACCATTCATACCAAACATTTTTTTGACTACATCGTCGCCAAAAATGAACCTCAATTTCACTTCCCGCTTTGACTTGTACCGGCTCCTGAAGAACAAATTTTTTATTCATAAGAACCATTTGGATTCAATAGTGTTAGATTATTATGAAGACTTAAATGATAGAATTGATTTACTTTTATTGGGAAGAATATTGGGAACCAACTCAGCATTCCTGGACTATGTGTGCGTGGCACGATGCTCAATTTTATGGTGTCGTAGAGAACAACATCGAAATAGCCACCAAATCCATGCAAAACTGAATTCTGCTCAACGGCAAATGATTTCTTCTCATATCTCGAATTGTTAATAACGGAATCTGCAATCGTTGATAGCAAACGCATGTTGGAATCTGAATAACACGAAGTCGATTATGAAAATTATGTTTTTACCTCTGTTTGGATGTGAGAAAGTGAAAAGCGCTTGTTCTTCAGCTATGTCATATTTATTATGCAGATAAACGACGTACGGCGTTTCAAAATGAGCTAACGGGTGTTTGTCCTTCTCATAACATTGTCGAAGTTCGTTGTAAAGTTTTGATGATTGGATTGGACAGATATATGATGTGTATGATTGTGGAATACAAATTCCATCATCTGGAATGTAATTGAATATTATGGAAACATATCGGAAAGTAGAAATGTATGAGTGCTTGACTGAATATTGATACATGACCTTTCAGAAATTGTTGCGCACCATCTAAACACTCAGGCGATAATTCATTGTCACCAAATGACCCCAATAATTCAGAAACTAAAATATCAGCTTGTTCGGGCGCTTCCCATTTTCGCATATCACATGAAACAATCGTAACTCTGCTTCCAAAAACATCATTTTTCAATGCATGTAATGTTAAAACAGCATTTGGATTCTTTTCTACTGCATAAACTTTCACTGCCACCCGTGCCATATCAGCAGCATTCAAGGTTGCGCGAACCAAAGGACCACGTCCGGCTCCGACGACCGTAATTACACTTTAAAATCAAAGAAAAAGCCAGTTTATAAATGTATGTATATGCATGAGTTGAATGAAGAATTAATGATCTCAAACTATGAACTTACAGTACAGTCTTCAAATTTCCTTTATCCTGGATGGCATTTGTTCTGTCCAGAATAGCACGATGAATTGCTCGTTGGTATTCAGCATACTTAACTGGATCTTTTTCAAATACTTCATAGGTACCAGATTCAAGATTATCCATCAATGGTTGTAATGGAAATTGTAAATAATCCTCATACCCACGACCATACCGTTCAAGAGGTCCATTAGGTTGATAACCTTTTTTCCAGATATGATCCAAATAATTATAGTAGAATGAAATACTCTGGTAACGATTTGCACCTGACAGAATGAATTGAAGATTGAGCGAACAGAATTTTTGGATTAAATTCTGATGAGCACGGCCAAGTACTGGATATCCTTTCTTATTGCTTATGAACAACGTCGTGGGTATGATTAAACATTTCACTGGTTCTCCCAGCCATCGATCGATCTATCAATGAGAAAAAAAATGGAATCAGTAACCGTCTACAGCAGATGGAGTAATCGTAATAATTTATAACTCGTAGACAATTACCTCTTTGTCATCAGGGAGATCATGACTAATTATTAATGCGACGCCCATTTTTTTATCAAAATCACAGATGGTTCTGAATCCATTCCACCATTCCCAAGGACTTTCGACAGTTACTTCATCATCTGTACGGTAAGACAACGACTGTTTCAATGAATTCTCCATAGAAACTTGCACCCAAATTTGTAGATTAGCCACAGATAGCATTTTATTATTCAGAATCCGTGCAAGATTAACATTGTTGTCTGTATTGGCTGTTAATTTAAATGTAATGGCAGGTAATCCGAGATGTACAGCCAATGAGAGTTCCTGATTCAGAGTCGCTTCGCTATTCTCTCTCACATGTGGAATTTTTGAGTCTACGTTGATGTACGGTGATAGTTTCCCGACAACTAATGTATTCCAATCTAATACACAATAAGCACATATAAAGTGACTGAAATTCATGTGAAAATTTCAATGATTTGTTCAATTATATACCAGACGTGTGGAGAATCATATCAGCTCGGGTGAAAGGGCCAATTCTGTACTTGGCGGCACCTGATATAAATTCTCTCTTGAATTGAGGATGGACCAGTGGGACGCATATAAATTCATATCTGAAATGGTGAAAAAAGATTATATAAACAATGAAGAGGAAGAAAACGAAATCAGCGTGGTACACTGTCACTCACTGAGCTTCTTGAGCTGCTGTTAAACAATTAGCTAAATCGGGGACTGCTGCAAAGTCAAGGCCACAGGAAATAGATTTGTGGGTTGCCATTTATATTTCGTATTTCTGAAATTGCAATACATGTTAATTCTTTGATAATGAACGAATGGACATATGCCGGTTTCAAGGTTATGTTATCTATTTTTTAATAATAAATGGAGTGCAGTCTATCAAACAAAAATCAGTTTCGATTTACAGCTTAATTGATTAACTTACATCTACAGCGGAATGATAGTGGGAGGTTATATTGATGTGAAGTGTTCACACATAATCACAAATTCTTTTCAATTGATATCCTCCTATGTTTTGGATAAAAACCCTGCAATGCAGGTGGTTGATGAAGGCACAGTATATTTGGCATTTTTTTTCTTTACATAACGATTCCGACATTACCAACATACGACAATGGAGAAAGAATTGCTCTGTCAAATAATTTAATTCCATCTTTTTATTTTCCATAATATATTAATAATGAATTTACATCTCAAGACGAAATCGTATCAATTCTTCCGATGGAACATATTTATATATATTTACATACATATCTAGACAACAATCATATCTGTCAAGCATTACTTCGTATGACATAGTCAATATAGTAACAAAAGAGGGTAATCGCAAATTCCATAAGAATAAATAGACACTCGAAATTAAATATGCCCATTCAACCATTACTCGGTCCTACATAGGATTCATGAAACAGGAAAAATGTTTGGAACAACGCATTTGATAACATATGCATATATATGTATGTATATATGTATATATTCTAAATACACGTTCATTTTCAAATGCGCATCATATGTAATTTGTTAAGCGCGTGCAATCATCATCTTAGCAATAAAATGAGCTATCAGTGTTATTGTACGACTGTTGAAAATTCTTGAATAAATTCAGATCAACTGAATAAGCCTTAAAGTATAGATAAAAGATTCTTTTGCGATCCTGTGAGATCAGCACAATCCCCCTTCATATTCATCATCATCTTCATCCACTTCAGGTTTTTTCTCTACTCCCAATTCGGTATTTTCTGGTGTTGTTGCATTCTGAGATTCCGCACTGCTTTCGTGATCGACAATATCCGTGGCTGCCATTGCCCTAGCGAGTTTTTCCGCGTCCTGGAATCGATTAAATTTGATCAATATCATCTTGACAGAAAGATGTCACTAGTCAACTAAATTCATGTAAATTTGCAGTTATTCTGACATGATTCACTTCGGCCTCGACTATTTCTTGGTTTGAAGTCGGTTGATCGGCACTGGTTGACACGTAAGGCGGTGCTGCATTCGCTCTGACACCCGCTGGTGGGACCGCATACTCCTGTTGCGGTAATGGTAATCCACGAGCCAATTTCGCATATTCTACATCCATATGTTTGATGAAAGGGCTGTTGAGTGCAGCGCGTGCTGCATTCGCATCCTCGTTGTCATAAGCTTGCAATAGCATCTCTAGAGTCTGGATCTGTAAGACGAGAGTGAATAGAAATGTGATGAGACATGTGATCGAACCTGATTATTGGAATGAATAGTAGATCATTCGGGATTACTAACCTCAGGGGCATCGCAATAGTTGCCCCATTCCCTGAATGCTTTCTCTGCAGCAACTTGATCACCACGTGCCAATTGTATAAGAACTAGAACCACAACCAATCTCCCGATGGATTGTGCATGTTCGATTTGCTGATGGCATCCAATCTCACGTCGGATTGCATTCGCTGCTTCATCATAATTCTTCAACTTGACTAAAATTCTTCCTATTTTACTAAGATATTCGGCAGCTTGTCTTGGACTGTCTTCACCCTATTGAATGACATGTTGAACAGCTCGCAGATAAATTATGAGTGAGAATAATTGGATAAAAAAATAACCAACCATAACAATTTCGGTTGCTCTTTGGAACAGAGGCAGGGCAGCTTCTGGTTGTGTTGATTCTAACATTTTGCCTGCTTTATCCAGAACAGTTGCTCCAGATTCGGGTGATCCATGTTGTTGATAGAGAGAACATGATGAATGTGCAAGCTTCGGAATTTCGGAGAGATCACCCAAGTCCCTGCATATCAGTAGAATTTGCTCCAAACTCCTGAGAACAGATTAGACCCATCATTAATTATCGGTGTTAACAATATCGCTATTGCAATAATTAATGCGATTAGATGAATCCAAGTTCAAAACTCACTTCGCAGCATGAAACCATCTATAACATGATTTAAGAAATATAATTGAATAAAATAGATTAATACATAGTTCCAGTTCCAAATTTCAACAAAAGGATACGATTTGTTTTCTTTGTAGCAATCAGCAGCTTTCAGTAATGCTTCCTTGCACGGTTTCAACGATTTGGCAACACGAAAACACGTAGCTAAAAGAGAATTAATCCACTATGACATTAATATTGCAAGCCCACCCCAATCTCAGCCACCAGAGAATAATTACCTGCTTGGTTGTATTCATCAGCTGCAACTTCATAGTCTGGCCGCCACTTCAACAGTGTGGTTTTCAAACTGAAATAATTATTTTGTCATTAATCGTCACCATTTTCATCATTATCATTATTGTACCATGCAACTTTAATTAAAAAAAAATCGTTCAATACCTTTTTTCTGCAGCGCGAATGTGCGCATTACCCTCCTCAATTTTTGACATTTTTCTTCGAATTTTGTTGTTGACCGTTAGGTCGTTACGACGTCAAATATTTTCCAACAAACTCTGCACCCTATGCTGCAACAATGAAGATGAATTTCCTTACCCCTTGTGTGTAGGTAGAATTCACGCTACGCAATCACTACCACCCACTATCGAGGGTAATTTCCACTCTTACACATTCATCCTTGTGTCAATCGCATATGTACACATATACATGAAAGTATGGAGAAAATACATACATTTGAACATATACGATTGCCACATTGACAACAATGATAAGATTGTGGAGGGTTTCAACCGCTGTAGGGATTTTCGTGGACCATCCTATAGTTGGCGAAGGTGATTTTAGTGAGATTCCACACACAGAATTTCAAGTCTTGTATTCAAAATCAAAATATCGAACCATTAGATAGAATAAAAATTTATAACATTCCAACTTTTATATCAACTTGCCATCTCATTTTATGCAGCAATGAAAAAATAGTCTAATGGTGAACCACAACGTGTCATTCAGAATTGTGTTCGATTTTTGAAAAATCCATTAGCGGCGCCACATTCGGAAATTCAGCGATTTCCGCAGTAACCTATGTTCATGATTTTTTCATACTGGTGAGTACATTGGCGGGAAACCACTATTTTCATAATTGTTTACAATCAAACAACATCGTAATATTTACAAAACGACATTCTCCACAGTGTTTGTGACTGATTCATAGAAACATCGTGAGTTTGTACGAAGGTCAGTGTCAATATTTTTATTTAGAGGTTATGAGAACATGGAGGTTAACCATTGAACCGAGTGAATGCTCAACATGATATTCATCATCTTGTAGATTCTTCGATTACCTGTGAATGATTCATTACGCATTTCAGATGGCAGAAAAAGTTGAAGACTTGAACCTACCAAATGCTGTGGTGACTAGGATAATAAAAGAAGCATTACCGGAAGGTGTAACTGTTGGCAAAGAGGCCCGAGTAGCAATTGCAAAAGCCGCGTCCATATTTATACTTTATCTCACAACTTCAGCCAATACAGTTGCTAAAAAGGGGAATAGAAAGACTATTACTGGAGCTGATGTTATTCAAGCCATGGAAGATATTGAGTTCGATCGATTCATTGATACATTACGCGAAGCTTTGGAGAATTTCAAGGAATCGCAACGCAAAAAAAAAGATGCTAACACGAAGAAAAAACAGCAGAAGAAAGACGAGGAAGATGGTATCGAGATGATCGAAGATGAATAGCATACCATATGATAGTTTTAATTATCTTATTTTTTTTGCAAAAAAACAATATTCAACGTATGTGAGCATTAGGAATAAATTTTTTATATATTATATTTA
>JABMBR010005911.1:0-12519 GCA_018881525.1 Meteorus sp. PSUC_FEM 10030008
CGTATTTATTCATATATTTATATATATAATTATGTATCATGAATGAATGCATACAGTATCATGAGCGATATTAACACTTATGAAGAGATGAGTTCTATGTCGTTATAAACCCCCTCCTTCTTCTTCTCCGTCTTCCCCTTTTGCCACAGTGAGGTTAAAAGTTTGTACAGAGTGATTCGTATCGTTTTACTACTGCGTATAATGATATGAGCAAGAGTATGCGAGATGACGTTCGATCTCTCTTGCTTACCGCACACTCCACCTGAGTTTCACATTTCCGCGATATGGAGTCGACAGCATGACAAATTACTCCTTGATTTGCGATTTCTACCAAAATCAATCATCAACAATCTCCTCAGCCATCACCGTCCGCGTCATCCATATTATAAATGCTCATATTCTTTCCTATCTTCTTTACAATTCTTCAACTTTCCTTCTTTCCATTGTTTTCACCATTCCCCAAGGTGAAAATGATATCGTAGTAAAATTCACGCTGTTTCTCACCTCCCATTGCCCCTTCTTCTTCCTCGTACACAATGAAATAATTTATCACCAATAATCAATGAACATCATATCTATGTCTTACCTCTGCATCCCAACAAGTCTTTTTACAGAAGTTTCTCCTCTCGTTTCTCGCTCTTCTCCTTTTTCACTCCAATGGTCCCGGCAACCCGAATTTCATGTTCCGAAAGCACTGGCGTGTTCTAAACAACGATAACACAAAAGAATTTGCCCAGATCCACTCTAACCTACGTGCTATAAACAATGTTCCACGAATTTTATGTGGCACCGCATAACGATTGGCTACCACTCTAGTCGGAATATTCAGAAAGCCCACAGGGTAGATACTTGTATGTCGTTTTCAAAAGGTAACGCCGCCACTAAGTTACATCAACAAGTGATATATGAACTACACACGTAAACTTCAGAACTAGAGGAAACTAAAGAGACCATCTATATAGATCATCTATACCTAAAAGTATTGTCTCATGGATTCAGTTGTATTGTTTAATGCTCATCAGGATGAAACCACGATAACGGATTATCTAACATTCAAATTCACATTACATCTATTTTTATATTCTCGTAGATCTGCTGGAATACCATTGGTTCGTCGGAAATGAATACACAACGGAAAAATGTACACGAGAATTGAGTTTCAGATAAGAGCAGTATTTATGGAATTCCCAATGAATTTATCTGCGCGATGTAATTGTACGTGTAGAACGATGATGAGAATGAATGTATGGAAATGAAAATATTCAGGCTTGAACAATTGGTAGAAATGTGTTTTTAATTCAATCAATTACGGATGTGGCATAACCGTAATGACTTAATGTGATATACTGATAATGTTAACGATCAGCTGACTTGTGACCCGCTCTTTTCAACTGAATCGACTGATATCACCAGTATATATGGAAGAACGTAGGTCATTAGATACACAAATTGGTGATCAAGAACTGTTATAGTCAAGTATCGTTATCAATTCTATTCATGTCTATTGCATTCGCTCACTCCGAATTGTTCAAGTCTCGATCATATGACATGAAACTATAAGAGACATGATATTTCCAACATTGAAAAATCGCAAGAATTTTCATATCGCAACACATGAAACGTCACAATTCCATGGAAAATGGATATGTGAAATCTTTCAAACAAAATTTTCGTCTACATTTCATACAAGTTTAAATACCTGAAGAACATTTCTATGATTCTTGCCTGCTAACTTATTCACGCGACTTGCTCTGACTTACCGATAAATTGTGACGTTGTTTTATTTGAATTATTTCCACAGTAAGATCCTTCCGCTACAAAGACATAAGATTGAAATATCACTATGTATATAGATTTTGTTGTGTTGAGCTTATCCAGATTTTGCGGAGCCTCTCCAACTATAAGCGTGGATTTTGGAGAAAGCGGTATACTACGCAGTCATGTGAAAACACTGGCGTCGACGACACGCGTACAAAATACACGAGCGATATTTGTCAGAATGACTGCGCCATCGTATTTTAGAATGAGAAAAAAATAAACTTTCGGGCGAATCCAAGACAACGGTGAAGATTTGTCGATTCGTTGCCGGACGGTCGTCAGTGAAAAGTTAACCTGTCATTATATCATTCCTTGTCTCCCGTAGTGAATATGTCAAATGGTCATTCTTTCTTTTTCTTCCAAATGCATGATACATTACTTTCCCTCTGTCTTTTCCCTCTCGATTCTCAATATATTAAATGTATATACATACCAGTATACAGATATATTGAGATACAGATGGAGTGGCGGTTGAACATGAAAGGCGAGTCGAAAATGCTCAGCGTCACGCGACGCAACACCGTCGCGTCATCTTAGAACTGTTACACCATTTTTCATATATCTATATATTTATCATATATCAGTGTATACCGACGACATTATACTTATACTCATCAGGAATATTTCGAAATATTTTCAAACGTATAATTCAATCTGAAGCAAATTGATTCATCGCGGTCGTATTGTGTGTTCCTTTGTTCGTTTCTTTTTTTGATGCCGTTTCTCACTTGCTCTTCTTTCTCATCTACCTGTATATATGTAAATACATCTAGAGGGATGATAGTACATGGCTAAAGACCACATTTGAGACAATGCTTGTATATTACACAGTAGGAGGATGCGCCTGCCGCATTTGACTTTTCGAGCGCATTGGGACGTGCATAATGTTTTAATGGAGTTCAGGGAGAGCATGCGGGTCTGCGAGAGCGAGTTCGGAGGTTGAATAAAAAGGGCGGAGAGGGCGCGCCCCGGAACAGTTTACATACCATTTACTCGCGCCCGGTTCAGCTACAACTCGTGCGGCCGTATTCGCGCACCCCCTCCTGTTTGCAGTGCTGTACAAACTGGCTCTGGTGTTACTTACGATAACTTTACGCGGTCGTTAATATATATATTTATACTTCTATGTACACAGTACTTAAATACGTATGTATATATACATATTATGTTTTTCACTCGCCGCCTTTATCTTCTGTAGATTCGAACAAATTCACGACCCTCCTCTCAATCAATACACTCGTTGATGTGTCTATCTTGATTGTAAAAACAATGTCTTTTCCATTCAATATGTGAACATAAGAAATGAACCGTCTGTTTGATGAATTATATAGGTCGTAAACAGTATAAATATAGGGCCTAGGCTGAAAATATGTGGCGATTTTAGAAGTTATCTGAGAGAGTCTATGAAATTACACTAATGATTATGAATATAAGTTTTCTTCATCTCGAAACAAAAGAGCAACAAAACGAGAAATTACGAGTCTAAGGAAATCTATATGAGGATACCACAACCGCGCAAAGCTTGGACGATCATTCGAAGGTACACGGCGTCTCACAAACAGTGCGTGAATGGATCGTACCCCATAACGAAACCATTTTCAATGGTCCAATAATAAATGATAGTTCTGTTAATTGTCAGCTTATTCTCGAACGGCCGGTAATTTTTTCCAGTCTGGCTGCATAAATGTCATGAGTGCATGAGTGTGTAACAATATCACGCCGATTCTACGAAATCCCATTTGTGCTATGGAAAATTCATCAGGAATCTCAATTTTCCTCTAGTTGTGAACTATTTTTATTTTTGTGAGGGTGTCCAAATGCGAACATGTGCTTTGGATTGTTCATAAATAACAAAATGATTCATGAACAGCAGGAGGACTGCAAATATCCTTAGGAAGAGAGCTCCGTGACCGGGTTGACATGGACCTTGGACACAATGGACGGAAGTTAAGATCCCATATATACGCATGTACGAGAGACAATAGTTAGCGGCCTATAGCAAGCGCCCCAACAGGTTGAAATTTGATAATATTCAAAGAAAACAGGCCATTTGCATTTCGTTCTGCTATGACTAAAAGGTATTAGGTATGAATATGAGTGTAGAGCACGGTTCCCTTGTCTCCTTGGTGACAGATATGCTTCATTCAGTGGCATTTACTTATACCAACGATTCGTAACCCTTAACTCTCTCTCTCTCTCTCTCTCCCTCTCTCTCGTTCACGCCACTCCCTCACTCTAAACATCCATCATTGTTCATCAAGGCCGCAATATCATTTTCTACCGCCCGTTTGCTTCACACTCACAATGAACAACTCCGATACAATGGCAACGTCACTAGAAGATTATATCTCATAATTTTGTATGATATTGCCACATTTTCTCAATAAACCAATGAGCATGTATAAAATGGAATCAACTATTGTTACATTCGAACTCGTATTGTTTTCTCACAATATATATACACCACGAAAATATGATGCATAAAGAGAGTAGAAAGTATGTTCATAAATGATTCGATACATTCACGTTGAAGCATTTTGAGAATGTCACGTAGCCCAATCAGTTTAATTGAGATAAAAAGAACCGATTTGTTATCGACAAGAAATTCATATGCACACATGAACCCTTGAAAGGTTTGACAGTGTAACAAAAATCATTCGAACAACATGAATGCACTGACCATGCATGTGGTTGGTACACGAGTATATACACATATAGATAATGAAATGACAGATGATATGAGAGAGCAATCTCGTGAATGGTGAAACACGTTCGAGCAGGAACGCGGGTGATGCTGTTTATTCACTACGCAACTATCGAGAGGATTACGATCCAGTCCACGCCGGTGCGAACATATAAAAGCCCGAGGCCAAATTTCGTACCAAAATCCGTACATACATGTATGCATGTATAATTGCACTCGACATCTTATTGGAAGACCATCCGTCGAATTATTTTAAATTCAATTGAAACTCCCGGACTTTCATCAATCAATTTCACCTTTTTTTTTTATTCACCATTGGAAATGTGTTACAGAGTTTTGAGGAAGTACAAAATCGTCATCAGACTTCAATTAAATTGGAAAAAATTGTATAGTCATCAATGACAAGTGGCGCTTGATCGCATGATTCAATGATTTCCATCGAGATAAGAACCAACCGACCATATTACCATTGAATCGATGAAAATAATAAGACGCTGGACAGTTTCATGAGGTGTTCGATCGAAGTCCATGCACATTGCATGACAACACGACCAAATACGTATTCGTGAACACGGAGTCACTTACCCCATGTTTCGACAGCATCCCAGCTGGGCGATTATTGAATTAGACATGTGGAAGAGAAAGAGAGAGAGAGGAGCAATATGAATGAGGATGTTTCATATTGCTTCATTATATTAATGAGATCGCTGAGATGATCTATCCTTCTCCATCTTGTGCTTTATCTTCATGCACAATTACAAAAATCACAACAGAAACGTATCGAATATGGATCTTTGCATTCGATATGCCAACAGTGTTTTGTGTGTACAATCACAATTGACTGATGTCTGTAACGACCATTAGACTATACCGTCTCTCATGTCCACATGAGCACGCATGGATATGGGCAAAAAGCGTAACGATTATTCCGGGAAAGCGCTTTCAATTACTACCATAGAATCAAGATCCATGTAATTAGATATCGCGCATCGCCATCGTAAAAACGAAGAAAAATTTTCTCTCTGACAGATGTGTTTTGCAACATTATATCTTGGCTTCAGCTCCAGCTCCGTATAGCCAATAGCTCCATCCGGACTCCCCCAATTATCACAGGCGCTTCCGAGGAATAATCGAGTGAAAAAAAAAAAAAAATTCGATTTCGGATGTGTGCTGGAAAATTGATGGCTTTCAATGTGAAAGAGAATTGACTTTCCATCCCAGGAACCAGAACAAAAATAACAATTGATTTTCATATATATGTATAAATGGATGTATGGACGTGTGTGTTTGTATCACAGAGATATTTCACACTGTATCCACTCGTCTCGACTCGTAAAACATCACGCTAGGTGGCAGAGGTCCGAATATATATGTACGGCCAAAGAAAAAGCATCAAAAGCAGCAGCAGCGGCAGGTTGATAGATATCCTCCTCTTCCATCTCCTCCACCTCTTCTGGCTTCTCTCTCGTTTCCCCGCGTTTTTCACTACTTCTCCCACCGGTCTGTCACTCGGCCCCTCTCGCTCTCCGTCTGATATGTACATGGGTTCGCATCGTATATTGGCGTTCGCGTACACACTTACCATGCCTGAGATATGTACGGTGGGTATATAGAGGGCGGCAGATGGAAGACAAGTAGTGGGATACACAGTGAGCGCGACGACTCAAAGGACGTTCACAGTGCACACTTATCTATCGCTCTGCTTCTTCCCCACTCTCTATTACTGTACAAATATACGTCCGTGTATGTATTTAAATGCATAGGGTCATGTATGGGTGGCGAGGGCGGAGAGGCTCGGGGACGGGGGTGGGAGATTGGTTGCGCATCCGAGTGGGGAGTAAATAAGTACTTGATTGTACTAGCACCATTTCCATCGGTTTTGCTTTTCTCATTTTCTCTATCGTCGCATTGGTTACACTCGCCACAAAGCTTTTAAATCCATACAGATACATGACTCTACGTATGTGTCTCACTCGCGACATGCACGCAAACCGAGTGATGAGCTGGACTGGTGGGGCTATGGGCGTATGGCGAGAGGAACGCAGTGTCAATCAAGCGTCAACAATGACGTTACTGACTAGGACACACAAATTACTACAAATTTCCGAACTAAATACTCGAGCTATGATTGGGAATTTGTGGAACAACATCACGAAACAAAAGATTCTGGCTGAATTCAGCCAATGCTCATGCAGCGAAACAAACCAGTTCTTCCTCTCGAGCCAAACTATCCAATGGAAACAAACAAAAAATGTGATTGTGGTATATCCACTCGGCACATTGACGCGTGTCGAGTTTGTCGCTCGATGAAAAAAAATTTTCGAAAAAAAGGAGGGAAAAAAATTTTTCCATGACAATGACACAAACGAACACAGCGAGAAAAGAAATTATAGCGACGAAGAAATTGGTGGTTTCCACCCTCCCCACCAATCTCACACATGAGTACAAGCAAACACAATCGCAAATTCATATGTATATATATACATGTACATGTAAATGAATTGATGCATGAGTGTGTAGTGTACGTATGCGCGCGATGAGAAAATTAAGGCGATACACGCGCCTCTCTCACTCATACTCTAAAGCGATCCGATAGCATGATGCAGCCTAATATATACGGCGCAACCCAAGCACAATGAAATAAAAAAGTATGAGGCATCAGCCCGTTCACTTTTTCCTTTATATGTGTTGCAGCGCTCACGCGATTGTCAAACCTCCAGCCGTCTAGTCCAAGAGCAAGCAGTGGGGATGTCGCCACCGGCCCACGACGTTCTGGTAGGGAGGACAAAAGCGCCGTAGGGAGGGTAAAGCTACGCGGCGATGACGATGGTGGGGAGGCCATCGAGGTCGCGGAGAAGGAGGAGAGTCCACCGGCTTCAGAGACTGTCGAGCCGACGGCCGTGTTTGACGTTGCATCCCTCGTCCTTTACGGCTCACGCGAGCTACGTATACGACTGAAAATCCTGCTCGATCAGTTGTTTGACAATTTACCACCCGCGAAAGTGACACGTCTTCTGGCCGAATTCGGCTGGACCCACGAGGATTACACTAGAGGATACATACTGCAGGTCAGTACTGTTGTCACAATCATCTCACTTATTTACCCATCCATTCATTTATTTTCATCCTCCTCCTAACTCTGAAAATATCAACTCAAAACGATACAACAGACAAATAACAAATCAACTATCACACTTCTTCCACCATCTCATTGTCACAGTGAATTTCTAATATCACTATTGTGGTCATATTCTCCTTCTAATCCACCATTCATTTCTATGTTTGTACAATATAGAAAGAATTCTATATCTTTTCATCGAATTTGTGACAACTGCATCATTCATTATTTTTGCTTTCATCGCGATATCTTTTTACCCAGTTTCATGGAAGTTAATCAACGTTATGATGACAGCCACCCGACTTATCGGTCCACGGACATGACAAAACACGAGATTATACTTTGACCTCAAAATCCCCTATACATATACACGCACTGGCATGAATATGACATGAATGTGACATGAATATGACATAAATATGACATTTCGACAAAAGTTTTACAATGCTCATAGTTATGTTGCAATTTTGCAGTAATGTGTAATTGATGATTTTGAGTGACAGCAGCTGAGTAAGGTGTTTGTCGTGACCACTAAACTGACAGGTGTATAATGTCAAGAATAAAATTTAGTTGGCGGAGAAAAAATTTGTAATATGAAAAATAACTGCCAACTGGCCGAGGACGAATGTCGCGCCAAATCATATGATCACTTTCAACGCTCCTGACACGCGTGTGCAAAACTCATGTTCATGTATCGTGAATATGGATTTATAAATTCAAACTATTAACATGAGTTGAGATTCGTGATATTAGTGTTTACTAATTAATTATTCACACATCTTCCAATGACACAATTCCAAACGATATAACTGTATGAGTGACATCTCGAGCAGCGACTTTTGGTCATTGGAAAAAAAAAAACATCTCATGAAAAAGGCTACAAAACGCTATAGTGCAGTGAAAAAAAAAAAAAAAAAAACATGTCTATAAAATATCCATCGTTATTGCAATTCAATCACATAATAGCGCATATCATTGATAATCATGCAATGAATTATAATAAAAGTTATGACAACAAAGTTATAAAAAGAAAAAGTGTCAACGGGGAAAAAATCGACACGAGACAATTTACTCATGGTGATAAATGTTTTTGGGTCAAAGTGTTGAATCTATTCAAGTTAAACTGAGTGACAATGCAACGCGTGGAACAATAGAAAAACTTTACCGACGGATTATATAGTGAAGAAAAATGTGATAGAATTACGATGGAAGCGCGCTCGATTGAATTATTGCGTACAAAATTGTTTGTACATTCACACTTTCGCGTTGGAAATTATATGAGCTCTTATGATAAAATCAAGTGTGCCAGATTGTAGCTATTGCAGATTTGTTCGACGATGAAAACTCAATGAAAATGAAACGATAATTTGTATATTTTTTCTTGCGAGATTTCGTTTGCGTGTATCAACCAACAAATACGGAACTCACATCGACGCATCGAAGTCGCGTGTAATCAGTTATGGTCGCGGATGGATAGGTCCCATGCTGATGCATCAATTTATATATCAATGTATTGAGCGGAGTGAGATAGTAAGAAAGTATATATAAGGAAGAGAGCTCGCGGCAAGCGATAGACGGTTGCGTGCGTGGTTATAGGCAATGGTGCACTCGAAAATTTTGCACGCGGATACTTGGAAGACGGAGTCGAAGGTGACCAGTGATTATTAATGTCCCTCCCCTCATATATTTATATACATACGATATATTCATTCCTTCCACAACTCTTTCGCTTATGGGAATCTCTATAGAGATAAACACGGATAGAAAATGGGGAGTATCCGCGTGTAAACTGAATTGCGCCGACGTTAGCGTGAAATTAATCGTATGAAAAACCGGTTTCTCGCCGTGTATATAGCACTCACAACAACCAGTGTACATCACGTTTATAAAGAATGTATATACATATATTGCCCACAATATATACTCTCGCAAGCGTCTTCATCCACATGTATTATATTAACATTCATCTAAAAGAATTTCATTTAAATAACTAATGATGCATAGTCAAAGCCCAATTGTCATACATAGATTGCACGGCATTGTACTCACCTGTGTATATTCGCGACATTCGCCAATCAAATTGCTAATTGATAACTATTCACGTGCAAATAATGATTTGTCTTCGTACACATGTCATTATACTCCAATTCCATATGAGTTGTGATAGTACATCGAACGACTCTATAATACATTTCTATATTTTTCAATGTGCAATATTTGTTCATAGCTCCCCCCCATCGATAACACATCGATATGCCAACAGCGGACTGACATCATTTGTATTTAGTCAGGCGATCAAGATATACCAATGGGAAAATATTCTTTCAGTAACGAAACGCAAACCAGCAAATTCAACACGTGAACGCGTATGATTACACTCGTAATTGATCACTACGACCATACTCCAATTCAATTTGTGTTTTTTCCTTTTTTTTTCCATCTCTCTCCTTCACATTATTTTCTTTTATGATTGCACAGAACCAATGCAACCAATCGATTATTCAATCATTAAAGTCATGAATATATGTTCAATTTTCTATCATCGGCCGAGTGCGCTCCTGTGTTCATTACAGCCGCATAAAGCACTGATTACGCATTTTGCATAGGAAAATATGTCGTGAAAAAAAAAAAAAAAAAAAGAAAAGAAAAACGTTCAACTAGACACATAATCCATAAGTGTTGTTAGAGGGACACTTATTGCCGCGCCGATATCGATAACTTTTTCTTCACTTTATATGGAGGAGAGAAAAATAACTCATTGGTGAAGTCAATTGCATGAGACTGGGTCCGAATGTCCCCACTAATAAAATGGCCGAAGGCATATACGAAAAAATGAAGGAAAAAAAATAATACGTCTCGTATGTAAATCATCACCTCAGTAAGAAAAATGAATAATATTTTAGATATACTATGCATATGGCTACGTTTTTAATTCTTTTTTCTTCCCTTCGCATCGGTAAATCGCCCCCAGGCCGTCAAATTATATTATCTTATGGTAATATCGATATTACACACGAGAGTCACCAATCTGGTGTCCTGGCTCGTCCCGTTATGACGTCCGCTGGCAATTTACAGAGAGACAGGAGAGAAGCAACGAAAAAGTTACTAAATATTCATGCAGGATGCGGCTTCCGAAACTGCCCTATCAATCTTCATGGACTACTTCAATCACTACTTTTTTCATACGTATACGCGTTTACATACTCATTTCGTCCTTCTTCTCATTTCCTCCATTCATGGATGAATCGACCTTTGATGTTTATTTCTCATCTTCCATTTGACTTCTCCGCTTTGCTCATTTAATGCACATACCTCCCAAAGACAAAGACTCATCAATTGGAAAACACTGGGGCTAGTAGAAAAAAGAAAGAAAAGAAAAGGGAGAAGGTCGCGTAGTAGCTGCAATCCAATTTAATAGCGGATACAATCCGCCTTGAGATCTTCACGATTTCTACACACGAATAAGACAGGTCCGTCGAGCGTAAAATCATATGCGGTGTCCAGTCACGGATGGCACCTTCGATTGCCTCCTCCCGCGCATACATACGCTCGCACACACCGGCACTCACACTCAGGTATATGTACCGTCCTTTTTTTCTTCACTCATATTCGTCTTGGTCAATGGTGTCACCATAATACCATTCAGGGGGGATAACTGCGTAACAGTGCATTAATACAAAATAATACACAGTGTTTCGTGCGGTTGAAGAAATTATCGTTTGATGGCGCCACGCATCACGTTACAGCAGCTCGAACATTTTTTGCAGTGGGGGCGGCACAACATCTGAGTACAACTTTCCCTCAGCCGTATATGCAGCGCGAGAAGAGAGCCGGAAGAAATCGAGACATGAAAGTACCGTACAGCACGCGAACTGTATCACTCCATATCCGGATTAAAATTAAGAGGTGTCCGATGAAAAATACTAAATGAAATACTTCAATATGGACGGTAAATATAACAATGCCAGTTGAAAAGCTTCTACTCACGTATAGGATCATACGATTTATGCAACCTGTCGACGCACGATCCGAATTCCATAAACCACCAGATCGTCTGCAGACGCACGTGATCAAACAACCAAGACTCAAAAGTGTGATTATATAGCAAAAATATATTTAGCATAAGCTCATATTGTCATTACGAATAATATTGAGTCACGAAAATTGAGTTTACCTATCGTTCTCAGTGCGGAAAACTGAAAATTCGTTTAAGAGTCCTTGTGACCCTGTAGAGAAGTGAGAATTTCACCAAATCGGACATTCACCAGCTTTAGAGTATGAACTATCGGTGGGGAAATAACAAAATTGATGGGATCATCTGGTCATGTCAATGAGATAGGCACACTGATGAAATCAATCTCACTGTGCCTATCCCAATGTCAATATCAAGGGTTAGTACTCTGACAACACTGTCTCCTAAACTTCTGATAAATGGGATATGTACGGGTGAGAACAAGTAATAAAGACAAATAATTTTCTTATTCAGGGCCAAATAGGTATACATATAGATATACAGTTTGGAAAAAGACGTGGTAAAACGAGGCGATGGGAAAAATGAAGAAAGAAAGAAGCGTTGGGTGAGCAGTGGCGTTCGCGTGCGGGGATTAAAATTCGAGTCCCACGGTTTGTTGGCGCGCGGTAGCCTTTTGCATTCTTGCAGTGAGATCCGGCAGTTTAGTTCTCGACGTGCTCTTCATCCTTTTACATAACACAAACGTTTAGTCCCCATGCACCAATACACTCCATTCGTGGAACCCACTTCTTTACATACATGCACATATATATCATCAAGAGCTCTAATAACAACGCGTCACGCATCAGCCTCTAATCGTACTGTTTGCTACTGCTCATATACATACATAAATAAATATAAATATAA
>JABMBR010005912.1:0-12506 GCA_018881525.1 Meteorus sp. PSUC_FEM 10030008
CAACGTACGAGCCATTATCAGAATCAGACTTTTTTGTGCACTAACACTCAAACACGTCCAGTCCATTGCATAAATGGCGTCACTTATGCTTTCACTCTGAAATATAATTTTAACAGTTAAAAGTAAGGCTCTATGAATTTCATCAAGAGTTGAGAACTTGAATGCATTACCACGAGTGTCATCTCGTTCGCATATCGGCAATAAATAAAAATTTGTATCAAGATGCACATGACATAAATGACAAGAGCCATGAAATCAGCACTGAATGGCTTCAATTGAGAAACGCTGAACGTACTGGCACATAGTATGAGGGAGCCAGCACAATATTGCAGGCAAACAGATATACCGAATGTATCATTCATCAAATCTGCGAACCTAGTACAATAAGTTTTGAACTTTTGAAATAATTCATTACAGTGTGATCGAGTTGTGAAGGTCTTGTTCGAATTAGAAGAAATTTGGTCTTCAGAAAACGATTTGAAATCGGAAATGAGAAGCTCTAACGGTCGGATGCACATTCTTTTATCATCAACCACAGTTCATATTCCAAAAGACAAAAGTTCTTTCATGATATTGGATCTTCCTAGATCACTCTACATTGATTTATCGATAAACATTTCACTCAACTCAGTTATGGCAATATGATGTTTCGTACACTTGGCAATGAGCTTCGCTTCCAAATGCATTCGCTGTATGATAGAAAATGAATTTTTATGAGAATTCAACATAGAAGTCATTATGCAAGGTATTTTATCAATTCGTTGTTTCAGAATTTTTAATTGAAGACACATCATCATCATCATGTTCACGACGAGACTATCAAAACCAATATCGACGTTGGCAGCGATATAAAGTCCCAATGTTTGATGAGAATAAGCAATCAAATATGTCATAGGCGATCTAATGCTGAAAGGTATCCATGCTTTGTAAGGCAGTTCTCTATGAGGGATATCACGCTTGAATGATGCCAGTGTTAACATAGTACAAGTCGATTCAGTCATGATCCCATACCAGAGAGTGAAAAAACTATGGAAGACACAAGAAAACTGAATTGTTGATATTAAAATTCCATCATCATTCTGAATGTTTTTTACTTGATGTTTCCTGCTGCTTTTCCATTGACATGTAGTTCTTCATTGTCTTGTGGATAGAATGGATCATACTGCAGAGTTTTCATCATCCCCGAAATCACCTTTCGTTTGACGATAAGGTTCACCATCTTTGAAGATATCACTGACAACATTACCAACATGAAAAAAGCGTCAGCGAACTCATTCAAATCATTGGCGGCTTCATACAGCATAGCAAATTGTGAAAGTGTAAATGAGTACATAACGGAGAAAATGAATATTGTGTAGAAGATATAAAATTTGTATTTCCAACCAGTTGGTTTGCCATCGCAATGCCACAATCCTAAACATTTCAGTATGAATGTACTATAAGCAAAACCTGACATCGGAAAATATCTAAATGATTGCGCAATGTTAATGGACTCAAGGAAGAATTCTTCACAGACTGACGCAGGTGCATTCACCTGCGTTCGTTGAGGACGCGAAAAAAATTCCCCACTCTCCAGCTTTTTCTAATATTCATGATCCATTTTGTTCCTCAGTGGTACGAGTATAATTTTCACTACTTCACCAATTTTTGTAATGACAGAGTAGATGTAGAAACGGAAGACAAGCACAGTTTTTCCAGCGAAACGCCTCTTTCATTATCCGATCGATATGTGTTGACTTGGATAGTTGACATATTGCACCCCATTTCACCGTATAATTTAGTGATTACATTTCAATACTGGGAAAGTTCTATTATACCGCTCCTCATCATTACCTCTTCATCACCTATCGATCTGTTGAAGACACAAACACGCATCTCAGTTGTACCCTAACTGTCGACGTAGAAACATATACTTCATGAAGTTAACGAATACATTTTGGCTTAGAACAGAGCACAAAACAGTCCTGGGAATTAATTTCATTTGGAGTCATCAAGACGTTGCATGGCAGTAGCCTATTTTATCTCGTTCACCCGTCGGTGTGTGCACACGATTAATAATAAATCTTCATATAGACGTGGATCAACAATGGACCAGAGCAAATACCAAATATTGGTGATGCTGATATAAATCGTTTCAAGTGAATCGGATACTTCATCAAGTATGATTGTGATTCAAGGGAAAGAAGATAATCTGAAGACAGTAAAAACATGTCCTGAATGAATACTTTGAATATTCGCCAGGTTACATTAATAGTCGATACATGACTTTCATCAATTATATCGCTATTAACAATGTTCTCAGCTCTATATCCCAACTATATAGACGTTATATATAAGAACAAGTTTATATTATGATTCTGATGTCTGTTTGAGTACGTTATAGGCCGAAAACGATAGTTTGATCAACTGAAAGATGAAAATTTTATTAGATCAATGTTTCTCAGGTGAATAAGTATTTTTAATCAGAACAAAGATCAGTTCTTACACTACTGAATGAGTCCAGACACAGCGCCATATGACCAATCGAAAACTTCATCGGCTGTAAGGTACGAGCCATGATGATAATTAAACTTTTTTGTGCGCTAACTGTCAATGAAGTCCAGTCCATTGTATAAATAGCGTTGCTAACACTTGTACTCTGTAGGACAATTACTGAGTTCAGATGAGATTGTTTCAGATTTACGTAAGTCGATATGATCGATGGATTACCGCAAGTGTCATTTCATTCGCATATCGACAATAAACAAATAGTTGGATCAAGATGCATTTGACGTAGAAGATGAGAGCCATGAAGTCGGCACTGAATGGTTTCAATTGTGATACACGGAAGGTACTAGCACATAGTATCAGTGAACCACCACAATATTGCAATAAAACGGGTAGACCAAAAGTGCCGTTTACCAACTCAGCGAACCTGGGGAAATAGTTTCGTAAACATCATTGGAATCAGTTCTGCATCATTTATCTATGGAGACTGTGTACGGAAGAGAAAAGATTTTTCTCTCATCATTAATCAACGTATTCACATGGAGAATAGAAATTTTATAAAACTAGAATTGAATATACTCTTGTCGATGGAGTTTTTGCTTCTTGGGCACAACTAAATTGTATGAACTCCCAAATTTTTTCAAGGTATGAGATCTTCATGGTATTCCATGTATTCAACCACGAATAGTTATTTTACTCAACTCAGATATGGCAATGTGATGTTCCGTACAATTGGCGATGAGCTTTGCCTCGAAACGCTCCTGTTGAATTGCCGAAAATGGAATTTTATTCGAATCTTGTGCCGAATCAATTGTACGATGTATTTTATCAATCCGATGTTTCAGAATTTTCAATTGGACACATGTCATCATCATCATATTCACAACTAGGCTATCGAAACCAACATCGATATTAGCAGCAATGTAAAATCCAAATGTTTGATGCAAATAAGCAATCCAGTACATTGTGGGGGACGCTATGCTGAAAGGTATCCAGGCTTTGTAAGGTAGTTCTTTATTAGGAACATCACGTTTGATTGATGCCAGTGTTAACACGGTGACGGTCGTGTCACTCATGATTCCATACCACAGTGTGAAGAAACTGAGAAAAATGCAAAACACAACTGGTTCAAGTTAAAAATTCGACGCTACCATTTTTCTTGTTCCATTTACTTGGTATTGTTTGCAGACTTCGTCTCAATAAACAATTCTTCACTATCTTGTGAACTGAACGGATCATTCTGAAAACTTTGCAACATTCCTGCAATGACCTTCCGTTTAGCGATCATGATCACAATCTTTGAAGCCTGTATTGACAGCATCACCAACATGAATAAAGCTTCAGCGAACTCATTCAAGTCATTGGAGGCTTCATAGAGCATAGCACATTGTGACAGTGTATATGAGTACATGACAGCTGAAACCAATACTGAATAGATGATATAAACTTTGTATTTCCAACCAGTTGATTCATCATCGCTGTGCCACAAACCCACAAATTTTAGTACCAATGTACAGTAATAAAACCCCGACATGGGAAATGTGGGAATCGCTGAGCTTATAAATGAAGTCGAAGAAGAGTTCTGAACAGACTGATGCAACGACGATCATTCCCGTTGGTTAGCAGCAAAAGAAAAGGTCCCCACTCTTTAGCTTTTCCAATATTCATGATCCATTTTGTCCCTCAGTATCACCAGTATAATTTTCTGTTTTTCACGAATTTTGTGTAATAACAGAGTGGAAGCAAAGATAGCAGACGGAAACAATTTTTCCAGTGTAACGCCTCTTCCATTATCCGATCGATATATGTTGACTTGAGTAGTTGATATATTGCACCACATTTTAACATCTAATTTACCTATTACACTGCAATACTAAAAAAAAACCCAACTTTTCACTACTTATTATTAACCCATCATCAACTATCGATTTGCTGAAGAGACAATCACGCATCGCAGTTCTGGTTTGACAGTTGACGTGGAAACATTTACCTTACAAAAATAATAATCACTTTTAAGTTCATTCAGCTTCTCGTATGGTTTTTATGGTACTTTCAATCATGTGAGCAATGACAAATTAGGAAAGTGTCTGCATTTGTGCACGCTTGTAATTACTTACATTTGGTTCATAAATTTGTGAAGTTGGTCATTCTTTGGTGAAAATAAATCGAAAAGTTTCTGAAATGGAGTGCATGACGAAATATCTGTGGAAATCAATTTTATTATGATAAATGCGGTAAAAATGTAATCGACCCGAGTACAATTTGGGGTATCCAATAGAAAAACATTTCAGGCGCGAAAAATTATATTCGCAATTGTTTTTCTTAATGTTCGAATTATTTTTTCATCACTGTCTACCTTTTTGATTCAACCCTCCCTGAAAGTTTCACTGCATTCGTCACTCTTCCCTGTGAGTTAAAAAAATCACAGACAATATGCAATCATGCGCTTGTGGAAGAGTGACAGAGAATGAGAGACAACGATGAAACAAAAAAATGGTAGCAATGTCATATGATATTTTTGTGCAGTTTGTTTCAGTGGTTTATGATGATTCGTTTTGGTGGCGGACAAGACAGAGCACAGCAGTAGCATATTTTATTTCGTTCACACTCAGATGTATGCACACATATGTTGTTTGAATGCTCATATAACCGTGGACGCGACAAAGAGCTACAGCCAAATGCCAAATGTTGGCCACTGTGACATAAATTATTTCAAATGAATCGAAAACTCTTTTATGTGTGTCATGATTGTGAATCAGGAAAAAGACGACAATCTGAAAACAGTAAAAAGATATTTTGTGAATAAATATTTCAGATATTTCTCATGTTACATTGTTGATTCATCATTTTCATTTATCATGTCTCTTTCGACAACATATTATTGTTGTTGAAGTTGACATTACGATTCAGATGTCTGTTTGAGTACGTTATAAGCCGAAAATGACAGTTTAATTAGCTAAAATATAAAATAAGTCACATACGTACATTGCACAAGTGAATAAAAATCTTCAACAATCATAAATTTTATCCTTACCCCACTGAATGAATCGAGGCTCAGTGAAATATGACCGATTTTAAATGTTATAGGCTGCAACGTACGGGCCATAATTATGATCAGGCTTTTTTGTCCTTTAACAGTTAAACACGTCCAGTCCATTGCATAAACACTGTTGCAAATACTTTCACTCTGAAATGCAAATGTTACACTTCAAAATGAGCTTTTGTACGACTCTTTGGCAGTTGAGATTGTGAATTCATTACCGCAAGTGTCACCTCGTTCGCATACCGACAATAAATGAAAATTTGGATTACAATGCATTTGACAAAAAAAACGAGAGCCATAAATTCAGCACTGAGTGGCTTCATTTGAGACATACGAAAAGTACTAGCGCATAGTATCAGTGAACCACCACAATATTGTAGTAAAATAGATATACCAAAAGTTTCATTCAGTAATTCTGCAAACCTAATGAAACAATTTTGTGAAATAAAAGGTCGTTATGGATTTTGATCGATTCATTTTACTATAAACACTCCACTCAACTCAGATATAGCAATATGATGTTTTGTGCAATTGCCAATAAGCTTTGCTTCCAGATGTTCCTGTTCTGTGACAGAGAATAAGTTCTTGTACGACTCTTGAGTTGAGATGATTATGTGATGTATCTCGTCAATTCTATGTTTCAGAATCTTTAATTGAACACACACCATCATTATGGTATTTATTACAAAGCTGTCAAAGCCTATGTCTGCATGAATAGCAGCGTAAAGTCCAAATGTTTGATGAAAGTAAGCAATCCAATAACCCATGGGTGTTGTCACGTTAAATGGTAGCCATGCCCTATAGGGCAGTTGTTTCTGGGGAATGTCACCTTGGATTGATGCCAGTGTCATAACTGTACAGGTTGCTTCAGTCATAAGCCCATACCAGAGTGTGAAGAAGCTGAGGAACAGATCATGAGTGAGTCAAGAACATTACAATTGTGTCATCAGAAAAATTTATGTTTACTTGATATTGTCAGCTCCTCCTGCATTGATCCGAAATTCTTCAGTATCTTGCGGATAGAATGGATGATGCTGCAGGCTTCTTATTATCCCGGTGATCACCTTTCGTTTTACTATCAAGTTCACCATTTTCGAAGCTTCTATCGATAACATTACCAACATGAAAATGGCATCAGCCAAGTCATTTAAATCATTGGCGGATTCAGAGAGCATTGCATATTGTGACAATATGAATGAATATGTGATGGTGAAAATAAAAACTGTATGAACAATATAAATTTTGTATCTCCAGCCAGTCGGTTTGTCATCACAATGCCACAATCCCAAACATTTGAGTATGAATGTGCTGTAAGCGAATGCTGACATGGGACAATTGATTAAGAGTTGTACGATGTGAATGGACTAGAGGAAGAATTCTTTGTAGACTGACGCAGGTGCCATCACATGCTTTAGTTGACAGCGCAAGAAAAATTCCCCACTCTTCGGCTGTTTCTAATATTCATGACCTATTATGTCCCTCATTGTCGTGAGTATAATTCATTTTTTGTTTTACGAATTTTTCGTAATAGCAGGGCAGATGCAAAAACGAAATGTACGAAGAATTCTTCTGGCGCAACGCCTCTCTCATTATCTGATCGATATGAGGTGACTTGAGTGGTTGATGTATCGCACCACATTTTACTGTGTAATTTACTTATTGCATTCCAATTCTGGAAATTGATCAATTTATTATCACTTGTCATTACTCCATCACCAACTATCGATCAGTTGGGAACACATTTTTACATCTCAGTCGAAGTATGACTGTCGTGGAAGAACTATCAGGTTTGTTTAGGTGGAAGACAAATACCATTCGTCATTCAATCTCGAATCTTTACTTGGGAGCCTTTCTAGATTTTCATTAATTCGGAAAATTGAAGGAAAAGGATTCTCTCTGGTATCACATCATCATGAGATGAATGTCAAGTCAGAATTGTTCACTAATGATAATTGTTCGTTATGTTTTCGATCCTAATTCCTTGGAGCGATTCGGATGTATCACAATGGGAATTGATTGGTGAGCTGATGATGAATTTTTTGATAGATATATTCGTTGAAATATATATCTTTATTCAAATATTGTAACCTTCATACTCGAATAATGTCATAATGTCATTTATTTTTTAACTATGATACTACCATAATTCATATAGGCTTCAGTAGAACAAGGATCAATGTCGTGACAGACCACCATTGTTTCTTCTCTTAATGGAATAATCACGACTGGTTTTGCAGTACGCTGTACACGGAATAGGAGAGTTTGACGAGCTGAAATGAGAAAAATCTTGGCACAAATATGTCAGAAAAAAAAACGGAAGAAGTTATGTGAAAATGTTCAGTTTACACGAGTAAACGAGTCGAGAGAGAATACAATTTGAGCAACACTATACTGGATCGGTTGCATAATACGCGTCATAATGATGGCCAGGCTTTTTTGTGAGGATACAGTTAAAAGAGTCCAATCTGATGCATAAATCCCATTGATGATACTTTCATTCTGTAACAATAAACAATTCGAATTCATTCGTGAAAATGATATTATATTTTAGCGTTAACTGATTAATTTTTTTACTTCAGCTTCAACTTCGGTGGCATAATAGCATAGAATATATATCTCTACCAATATTGCCAAAAGATATGAGATGAGACAGAAAAACTCCACACTAAATTCCATCAATTGCGATACGCTGTAAGTACTAACGCACAACAGCATTGTACTAGCACAGTATTGGAGAAACATTGAGGTCGCAAAAGTTTTGTTTGACACTTTCGCAAATCTGATAAAATAATCAAATAGATGCTATTTTATTTCATTTTAAATTGTTCTAAAAGGAACTGTACGCTACTCGATTATGGCGTTGTGATGTTCGACACATTGAGCGACAAGCTTTTGTTCCATACGTATTTGATCATTGAGATGATAGGTACTGTGGTATGAATACTTCATACTTTCAACTGTTTTATGTATTTTCCCGAAGCGATGTTTGAAGATTGAAAGCTGGGTGGTTGTAATTATCATCATGCCCGGTATCAGGCAGTCAAACCCAATATTTATGTTCGCAACGATATATCGAGCTACGATTTGATGTATAAAAGCAATCCAATAGCCAGTTGGTGTTGCTATGCTGAATGGTAGCCATGATGCATGGGGTAATTGTCTACGAGGAAAATCACGACTGATTGATAACGCCGTTAGCATCGTACATGACAATTCAGCCAATATTCCTGCTAGACCAGTGTACAACCTTGACAAAATAGTTTCGCTATAAAGAATCAGCGCTAGATAAGATAACAAGAAGTGAACATACCTCGTTCTACGAATACTTTCGTGTTTGATAAGAGATTCTTCTGAATCTCTAGAACGATGGGGATCTTTTTGGAACGCTCCCACTAACGCACCAATAACCTTTCGTTTTGATATCATATTAAACATTTTACCACATGTCGCAATACACGTTAACAATACGAATGATGCATCAGCGAATTCATGAGCATCATGGACGAAGGCATGCAACATGATTAAATGTGACACTGTGAATGAGTAAACCACAAAAAATATGAATGCAGTATAACCGATATACAGCCTTTTCTTCCACCCAGTCAACCAATCGTCACAATGCCACACTCCAAAATAACGTAACAAGAAAATACTATAAGATACTGATGTCATAGCGATGAAGGTACGAGAGTTTATGTCAGACTATCGTTGGTGACTGTTCTTGCAGATCGATGTGCAGCTGACAAATGTTCAGTCCTGAATAGTGTTTGCACCCTCTGGATACTTTCATTATTCATGATATTTCGTATGTGAAAGGCAGAAAGAAATTCTGCAATGACACGCCTCCTTCATTATTAAATCGATACCGATACTTTGTCGCATATTCTCCACGCCATTCATACATGTAGCAGCAATATTCTCTATAATTTGCTATTTCACTTCATCCAATGTATAATTTTCCACTCATCAACAACCTATGACTTCTTTTACCATCCGTAGGTTCGTTGAGATGTCATGCACGCATCGCAGTACATTAATAAATGTTGAAGTGGGAACACTTCTTCGGGGAGAATCTCATGCTGATACGAGTATATGAGTGAAGTTTGTCATGTTGAAGCAGAAACCTCAGTCGTATTATGGTAATGCAGCAAACTTTGCCAGCATCATCCAGAGACTTCGATTAGCACCCACAACTTGTCTTCATACTCAATTAAATTTATCGATTCGAATTCAGACAGGTAAGTCTATATTCATATCAACTTCATCTAAATTTCACCAGTTCAATTGTACATCTACATTCTTTATTAAAGTAAAAAATTACGTTTAACATGAAAATGAATGTCTTAATTTCTGCGTTCCATGTTTTTTTCCTTCAAGGGTTCATTAGGATGAATGTTGGAGCACGTTATAAACCGAATATGAAAGTTTTAGAAGCTGAAACGAAATACATCAGCTATTGAAATGTTCATGTTTCAGATGTATTGTAAAAACTGTAAGATAAATAAACAATTGATCTTACACGACTGAATGAATCGAGAGAGAGTGTTATGTGACCAGTTTTATATTTAATTGGATGCATAGTGCGTGCCATTATTGTCACCAAACTTTTTTGTGCATTGACAGACAAAAATGTCCAATCTGTTGAATAAATGGCATCACTGATCTTCTCACTCTAAGATAACCAATCGATCAGGTTAGTGAGTTGATATAAAATCATTTCAAAAATATGGTTACATAAATTTTTTCATACCTCGAGTCCAACTTCAGTGGCATATCGGCAAAAGACAAAAATTTGCGTCAACATGCACATCAGATATAGAACAAAGGAAAAAAATTCTTGACTGAGTGGTTTCAATTGTGATAGTGTCCAAGTACTGACACACAATATTAGCGAACTGGCACAATATTGAAGAAAAATTGATGCATCGAAGGTTTGATTTGTCAACTTTGCAAATCTAATGGAACAAGTACACACAAATGACATCTTTCATTCATGAACATTATTTATAGGATAATGGAAACATCTGTATCATACTCAACTGGAATATGGCAATGTGATATTTCGTACAATCAATCAGCAATTTTTTCTCCACACGTTCTTGATCTTCAACAGAATATTCACCACTGGAAGAATCTCTCACTCGCTGAAGTGTTTGATGTATCTTCTGAACACGATGCTTGAAAATTTTTAATTGAGCACATGTTATCATCATCAAACTTGGTACGAGACTGTCAAAACCAACATTGACATTACATCCTATGTAATGGCCAAGTGTTTGATGTATGTAAGCAAAGAAATACGCAGAAGAAGTTGTGATACTGAATGGTAGCCAAGCTTTGAATGGCAATGTTCCATGAGGAATATCACGTAGGATGGATGCAAGCGTCAACATCGTGCATGTTGCGTCTGACAGAATTCCGTAAACAAGAGTATACAACCTTGGATATTAATATGAAGATCACCATGAATGGAATCATTTTGATAATCATCAAAAACAAAATCGAAACGTACTTGATTTTTCTCGAACATTTTTTATGAATCTCAATTTCTTCCTTATCCCGTGGACAAAATGGATCCTCTCGCAGGTTTGTCACAAGTTCAGTGATAAATTTACGTTGCTGAACAATATTAACCATCTTACGACATATCAGTACAAAAGTCAACAGCATAAATGATGCATCAGCAAAGTCATCAGCACTATGTACACACTGATACAACATTACTAAATGTGATAATGTAAATGTGTAGACAATGATAAAAATGAATATGGAATAACCAATATAGAGTTTTGCCTTGAATCCTGATAGCCAATTGTCGGAATACCACAACCCCAAACATCTTAATACAAAAATATTATATGACAACGGTGACATAAGACAGGAAATAAAGAAGCAGTATGAACTTTTCAATTCATGAACTGTCTGTGAGTGAATGCATCATCTCATCCTCATTGACAGGGGCGAAATACCCCCCACTCTGGAAGTAACTTGAATATTCATTACTTATTACGTCAAATTTTGCCACAACGTCAATTTTTTCTGATGATGTGGTTGACATGAAAACAGAAAATAGAGGAATACCCACCAATCATTCCTCCTCTCTTATTATATAATCGATATCAATATTTTGTCATGTATTCACTCCACTTGGCATGTGGTTTTGTAACGTAACGCATTATTTTCTTATTGCAGTACTGTACTCGGTAATTTTTTGCTCATTTTCTACTTAATCGAATCCCACCACCCACTATTGATTCACAGGAGAGACTTGCATGCACTCCAGTTGATGACAGAACATTATAGTGGGGTGATATGCTTGAAGTGAAATGGAATCGTAAAATACGAATTTGATGCTTTAGGCGAGTGGTAAGATGATTGATGGCATACTGAGCTTTGTATCGAGAATCATTCGATTGTCGATTGAGTGTGAAACCAATTGTCATATTTCAATGAAGCCACTTCAATAGCTAAGACCTCACGACAAAGGCTATCACGATCAAGTTCTCTCATTTATTATTGTTGTGTGATATTTTTATTATGATTTCCATTCATCTGAATGTTGAACATCATGAACTTCACGCTTCACAATCATTTCAGCCTCATCATCGGTAAGAAAATATTGGAACAGGAACGAATTTTGTATTTCCACTCCTCCATTGGAGCTATTAAATCATTGTGCCATTCTTGAATTGATTACTCATTCTCATTGATCCTCTTATCGATGAACGGATTCTTATGGAATTGGAAAATTTGTTTGATTACTTTAATCTTTGACAACATATGATGACTGATCATCCAGGTTTGTATTTCAAAATGCATTTTCACCAACTCACATTTCATTGTTCATTTCATTCCTTCGATATTATTGGGATGCACATTTCAAAACATTATAAGCAGAGTAAGAGAGTTTAAGAAGCTGAAATACGGAAATATTATGACGGTATGGGTTCAAAGTTTCAATGGAGTCAAAAGCATA
>JABMBR010005913.1:0-12503 GCA_018881525.1 Meteorus sp. PSUC_FEM 10030008
AGTTTAGTGAAAGTTGACAGAAGAGTGATTCACATAGGAGCAAAGCATCTGCTATATCGAGAGTAACGCAAACAACTCGCGTATCATTACTGCACTACTTTCTCTCGATGTATCCACTGAATGCGTTTGACCTGTGTCAAGTATCTTCTTCTAAGCACCATGTCATGTACGATTTTTCTCATTCTACAGCTACGCACAAAACGCATGCATTCCTTTCTTACACGTGAGCATACTTCGTATAATTGAGCGTGAGAGGGAAATTATTTCCTATATTCAGTCTATAACCATTGAAAAATGTGAGACGAATCGTGTGTTAAAATCGTTCAAATTGGTATGTTATATCATTTGAGTTCAGTTGGGATGTTCGGGGATACAATTTTTTCATCTCCAAGTTATTTTTCGTGTATTGTCGTGTAGATGATATTGCCCATGAATTCACTCACAAACGTGTTCCGTTACATAGTTCTGATTGGTCCAGTATGATGCTGGCCGAGCAACCATTTGTTGTTAATTGTGAAATAGTTGAGTGTTCTATCATTGTTAGTTACGAATTCGGGAGATTTGATGAAATGTCGCGGACCAACGATTCAATTCGAAATCACTAAACTTGAGTCGAATACGTCTCTGTTCTATGCTGGTCGAATTCGAATGATCGATATTTGAAATAATAGCCCTCGATCAATTGAGTGTTCTTGGATAAATACGGACTTCGTATATTAATCAGAACCTGAGACATGGGGATCGATAATTTATGAGTAGAAGTGCCCCATTAGACGTGTACATACTTGAGTCAAGTCAGAGCTCAGTGGATCCCAATGCTTGATGAGATATCTGCATAAAAACGGCTACCATTCAAACGAATATAACCGGAATCGGTGAAATAAAACGTTCGGACATACTTACTTAATTTTGATCAATCCCCTCAATGTATATATTATTTGAATCCCAATCAAAGTATAGACGTTGATCGTAGGAGGGTGGAGTCTGAGGGTTACATGCATTATTCAATGCCAAATCATAAAAACTATGAAACCAAGGATTTTGTCCGAAAAATGAAGGAAAAAAATTCAGGGGTGGATCACCCCAACATTTACGGGGATGAAAAGTAGATAACAACCGATTCTCAGATCTATTGAATATTCATAGGAAATCTTATTGAAATCGGTTGAGCCGTTTCGGAGGGGCACGGTAACAAAGAACTGTGACATGCGAAATTCATATTTTGGATATATATTTCAGATTTGCGATAAGCTCAGGGAAATTTTGATGAAGATAAAGTGGAAAACATTCACAAAAAAGACCATAATTGATCAGTTATCAACTGGGGATGAAAAATGGTTGAATTATAAAATGGCTATTGAAAAATAGGGGTTGGTGATAGAAGGGTAAAAATTCAGAGTTGTATGTATTTTTTGATGCTAAATCATAAAAAAATTGAACCGAAGATCTTATCCAAAATAAAAAAGAATCTTAAGGGTGGACAACCCTTATCACTCAGGGGTGTGAAAAATAGATGTTAGCCGATTCTCTGACCTACCGAATACGCATATAAAATTTGGTAAAAATTTGTAAAGCCGTCTCGGAGGAGTACGGTAACTAACATCGTGACATGGAAATTTCATATATCAGATTAAGCTTCAATAATAAAAATAAATGTTTATTCCCTCAAAAAAAACTGAGATTTTCAATCGAAGTACAGTTAAAAACACTATAACTGATCAGTTATCGACTGGGGATTAAAAATGATTGAATTACTAAAATGGCTATCAAAAAATAGGGGTTGGTGATAAAAAGGTTGAAATTCAGGGGTGTATATATTTTTTAATGCTAGATCATGGAAAGAATAAAACAAAAAATTTTGTCTGAAAATTACAGAAAAAAATTTAAGGGTGGACCACCCTTAACATTTAGGAGGATGAAAAATAGATGTTGGCTGATTCTCAGACCTACTGAGTATGCTCACAAAATTTCATGAGAATCGGTTGGGCCGTTTTGGAGGAGTTCAACCACGCACCCCGTGACAGGAGAATTTCATATATAAGATATATTCAAGATATACGTAACGTTCGAAACGTCGAAACGTTCGTTCCGAGATGTTCCTCAGAACATGCTTTTCGCGCGATATTATCATTCTTTTATCCACTGGTGAATTCGTCGAAATAATAGAGCGATACAGATCCAGTCGATTAGACATTGTTTACATAGGGCGATGCACAGTGGTCCCAAAGAGATTCCCCCTTTGTTTTTTCACCACTAGTACAGGCAACGGGGAAATGAGTTACTCTTGTGAAAATTACAAAATTTGGCGGGAGTTTTTTTTTCCACAAATAGGTTTGGTTTGACCGAATTAACATAAAAACACTGAATACTTACAAAAATGGCGGGTGAAAGTACCGCCATTTTGTGAGAAACCGTTTCGCTCTGTATCTCCGCAACTGTGCAGTTGAGGCTCAAAAGTATGGATACCTTTATTATAGATAATAAAATTTCCTATCTCTTTTATCTCACAATTTTTTTCGCAGCACTTACCGTTCACGATTTATCAGATAATCAATTTGTTAACTTTTTCCACTATATCTCTTCTAATAATTGTCTAAATGATGAATTGCTCATGATGAAACTTCTAGATTGATAAGTTCTCTCCAACTTTTATTTCAAACTATTCCTTCTAAAGTTAATATTTTCGAAGTTACAACATGTTAATTACAAAAATCTTGTACTTGGGCGATCAAAGTCCGCTGGAATTTTACATATATTTTCGAATGAATTTCGCGTTCTGTTATCTGTTTGTTTTATAATGACTCAAACAATGATTAATAATCAACATTCTTACCTTCAGAAAGTAGCGATTACCCACTGAAATATTTTTCAAATTTGTATTTTCTTGTATACAATTGAGTATTAGTTCAATTAATTCATTCAGTAATGGCATTATAAAAAAAAATAAATGATAAAACGCGAAATTCATTCGAAAATAAATGTAGAATTCCACTTGGCATTGATCGAATTAATTCGAAAATATTAATTCTCGAGGAAAAAGTTCGAAATAAAAGTTGAAAAGAATCTATCAATCTAGAAGTTTCATCATAAGTAATTTATCATTTAAACAATTATCACAAGAGATATAGTCGAAAATGTTGATAAACCAAAATTATTTATCTCATAAATCGTGAACGGTAAGTGCGACGAAAAGAATAAAGAATTGAAAAAGATGGGGAATTTTTTCATCTATAATAAAGGTCTTCATACTTTCGGGCTTCGAGTGCACGATTACGGAGATACAGGCCCAAACGGTTTTTCACAAACTGGCGGTACTCCCGCCTGCCATTTTTGTAAGTATTTTGTGTTTTCATGTTAATTAGGTCAAACCGAAACCATTTGTGGAAGAAAATATCTCCTGCCAATTTTTTTAGAAAAAGATCCTCTATTGCCTGTACCACATAATACGTACAGCAGCGAAAACATACTCGTTCACAGTGACGTCATGTGTTCGATAAGGAGAAATAATCGCGATTAGCGGGAAGGGCCGAGTCTTTAGTCTCGTTTCGACAGTCGATGTTTACGCATGTAATATCAGCTCGCAATATCGGAAGTGTGTGATAATTTTCGTGAATTATTTTCGATGTGAATAAAATCAAGATGAGTGAATGTATAAAATACATCAATCAAAAACGTGCAACGTTGAAGACACAAATGACGAAAATTGAAAAAATCGTGGAAGAATCGAATCTAGAACCCGCGAACGTGAAAATGTTCTGTTCCAACTTAAGAGATAGGATAGTTCAGTTTCCAATTCGAGATTGCAATTTTATTTTATTGCAAATTAATTGCTTTTTATCTGTTGAAGAGATATAGTTCAATAAGATTCTAACACATGGCGTTCAAGGTAGTCAGTTGACTAAATTGTCTGAGTATCCAACAGATGGCGCTGTGTTAAGAGTACAGACGTTCAATATCAGCTACAATCTAATAACATAACCACCTCGTGTTGCTGAGTGTTTTGTCGAGAATTGACCAATGCGGTTAATCCTCGTGTTTGATTTTTTATTCGAATTGGAATTAGGATTGGGTAGGTTTGCTAAATAAATCACTTGGTTTGTGGGGGAACAATTGATGAATTTATTTCCCCAGAGGAGGAAAACCTGAGCCGTGGTTAGGAAAAAACCTCCTCGTTGTATACAGTGAGTATGTTGAGATGTATGTGTGTGTGAATGTGTGTGATGGATGTATGATAGACATGTCTTTGTCAGAGCGTGCCACGGGGTGAGCTCAACCGCCGGAAATGTGAGTGCTAGTGTGGAAACTAGCTGGACCCAATAGGTCTGCTGATGTAGGAACCAGCTATGATACTGAATGTTGGCTAATGTGGGAATTAGCTGTATTATCCGGAGATAATAGTTCAACGGATGATTTACTTTGATTGGTTTGATGAGTTAGTTATTTGATTGATTTGAATGATTTGAAGTTATGGAATCTATTATGAAATTATGGAAATTATTATAAACTCTATTAATGAAGTTAATGATTATTTGTATTGCTTAATGAATGAATTTAAAGTGGTAATGAAAGAAATAATGGGAAAGACATGAATTAAAGGTGTGCTGACCACGCGGGTATACTACGCAACAAAGACGCCTCGCCAAGACAATGAGCATCGCTGACGCCGGGACGCAATGATGCACAAATTCAGATTATTTTCACTTCAAGTATTCACTGAAACTACTAGTGATTTGTAAACTCAATGGTTAATGATCACATTAGAGAAATGAACGAATATATGAATTTGAATTGGCAAGAAGTAAATAATTGAGACTGTTGGGGAATATCACAATGATGCGTCGTATTTCGAATGCAAAATGCACAGAGTTTGTTCGTATGCGAAGGGCACAAAAGCAACTGAACAATCCATCGGGACACGCTGTCCAGTTGCCCCCCCACGCATTTATCTACGTACGCTAGAGGGGGAAATCTCGGCGTCGGAAAATGATGATGATGATGATGATGATGATGATGATAACTGTATCATTATTATTATGAATTTTATTATTATTGTTGAAATTATTACTTATCTATTATCGTTATTATCATTGTTGTTATTATTGTAATCTGGTTGTCATTTCATTACAGGAGCAATGATACGATGGGAATCAGTTCGAGCTCAATACAGAAAATATCTATCGAAATTGGAAACAAAAAGTGGTCAAGCCGCTACGAAAATTAGTAAATGGCGATACTTCAATCAGATACTATTTCTAAATGATTATCTGACGGTAGAGAGACCACGGATATCCTCTGTTACAAATGAATTATTGGACTTTTTTATTTTTAAATAGCCATAACTTCTTGAGAAATTGACTTTTGGGGGCCTTTTTCTTCAAACTTTTGTTTTTCGATGAACTTTTCGAAAAAATACACGGAAAAAATTTTACATGATCAACTATATAAAATAATTGGGTTGTTTTGAGTAAAATTGTAACTTTTTCGAAGTTCGCCATTTTTTTTTTCTTGAAAAAAACTTCAATTAATTTGACTCCGATTCCCGCAAATCCCAGCGTGGGCCGATTTTATTCATATCTTGTTTATTCATTGAAAACAAAATTGTGAAATTTTCAAAGATGGAAAAAATTTCTTTTCCGTAATTTTCATTTCTATCATAAAATAAATATAATTTAACAATTTTGTGATATAATATTCTCAATTTATGAACTTGATTCACGAATATAATGACTGAGTTTAATGATTAATACAGTTAATATCCAATGATTTCACGGAAACAATACAAAACATTATTCATTAATTTTCTCTCTGGCGTTCCAATATTCTACATATTCTGTATTTATTAGAGTTCGAACATTTTTCACTATACAAACAACCGTTTTTGTCCGGAATTATACAATGTAGTTGTTGAGTTCCTACAATTGGTTTCGTTTTCAAAAATCTGTCATTTAAATCAGTTGATCCTGTATTATAATCTTCTTCTGGAGAAAAATTAAACGACGATATTTGGTAAGTTATTCGGATTAGAAGCCCATTCGAAGAATTCTATCGGTGTTGTTATTTGTTTATCAACTGCAAGTTGAAGACTTGCTCTTGTTGCCTGTCGTTTGATGACGCCACCAATTCCATCACACGGACCTTTGTCATGGGCAGTCGCAGAAAAATGCCATTCAGCAGGAATATCAAAATCATCTTCATGATAATATAAACTTACAAAATTTTTGAAGTTTTTGAACTGTTGAGGAGCCCGATCAGAAAAATAATAAATTTTGTTATAGCGTTCAGGAAGACTTTTTACATAATCAGTTATCAATTTGATGGAAACATGAACAGCAGCGGCATCGTGATTATTACAGTCTGAAATAATTACTAAGCTTTTGTATTCTAGTTCATCATTTACTTTGTAATAAATAACCACCGGAAAAACTGTTGCCTGGTTATTATTCCAGTGGGAACCAGATGCTGCATTTTGTACTACGAATGCATAATTTTCTGCAAAATCACAAATAATGACAAATTCATTTGGTTTCAGTGTTTTTTTCAATTTTTTCAAAAATTTGGCTTGTTCTTTAGCAATAAATGAGTAAGGGAAAAGAACTTTTAGTTCACTACAAAAGTTCTCAACATATTCTTCTGTAGGCTTGATGAAAGTTTCCAAACTACTTCTCGGTTTTGATATCCAATGCTTATACGTAATATTCTCGATCTCCTGATTCTCAAAACATGTGAGTAGAATGTTACTCAATACATCTACCCCTGGATAGTTGTTACATCCACCCAAATAACATTGCACTGAAGGAGTCTCACAAATTATCATGTCCAAACAATCACTATAGTGTTTCATGGGGTTTTCTGTATTTATTGTTAAAGAATTAAACAATTAAACGAACTTACCTATAAGTGATGTTTGATCGTAATTGTGTGTAGCGCCTCTTCCGAAAGATCAAATTGTAGTACCCCCACTCGCCGCCAGATCAACCACGTATTCAGAGCCTAGAGACTTTTTCCCCCCGTATGTGTGTGAACCCTGTATGCCCCTGTTGTATGCTTATTCCTTAAAGTGTTGCCACAACTGTCTGGGAAATCTTCTACCCAGAAGATGGGTTTTATTTTTCTTCATACCTGTAATTATGCTTATTATGACCTGTATAAAGATGAGTTAGGACTCTGATCTTTTGGAAGAGGCGCTACACACAATTACGATCAAACATCACTTGCAGGTAAGTTCGTTTAATCGTTTAATTGTATTTCGCGCCTCTTCCTCAAGATCAAATTGTAGATGTTTAGAGTTGTTGTGGCAGTATTTATTGTCTGCGTCTTATATGTATATTTATGAACGTATATATTTATTATTATTATTATCATTAATGCATGTAAGGATTCTCTTTGTTTTTTTTATTCGTTTGAGGATGATTTGTCGATATGTCGAAAATGATGAGAATCGCTTGAAAAAAAATATCCTATTCTTACAAGTGTACTGGAGCTCCTTAAAAAAAATGGGATCGTTCTACAAGCCCGTTAAAAAGTTATGCCATTTATAAGATTCAATAAATTAACACGTAGTCAAATGGAGAACATGCTTTCAGTCATTTTCAAATCAAAAAAGAATAATGGAATTATGATGTGAAAAATTCCAAAAATTTTAAGTCAATAGATTAAATATCGAAGAATCATAAAAGCGAGAAATAATTGGCAGTTTCAATATCGTTAAGAGAGAAAAATAATAAAAACCAGTGACACTTGCTGCATTTTCGGATGAACCGTATGAATTACAAGGAAAACGTGGCAACGTCGCGAAGATCATCCGAGAGAGGAAATACAGTATAACTAAAGTAAATCACGAGTTTGCTATAGGATACGTTGGCGCGGAAACTCGAACGTTAATGAAATCATTAAAATATGGAACGGCAGAAATTTTATATCACATTTCATCACATTTATTGAACATTTCCATTAAATTTCCATAAATTTGATTAAATATTCTCTAATACAATACAAACAATATTGAATAATATTACATTTTCAAAAATAAACAAAACATTATGTTCAAAATCTAAATTAATTTAAGGCAATCAACAATCTTTTTTGTTGTAGCTATCTGCAATGATTGCAATTCTTTGGTTTTAATTTTTTCAGCGAGAAACAATTCGAGACTCTTTAAATTACAAGGATCAATCTTGCTTTTCAAGATGTCTATTGTGATTCCAGCTTGAACCAACTTTTGCCGAATTGACAGACTCAAAGCGCCTTCCAAGGGTAATAATGAATCAATATTTTGCTTTACGGCTGCAGCTAGCTCCCAAGCTTTCGTTTGTTTTACGGATGGAGTCGCTGAATTGAACAAATCAGAGCTTTCAATTCCCAATTTCTTCAAAATTTTGTACAGGATTGCGCAGTCATGAATTGCATTATGTGCTCCGGTTTTTTCAATGTTCAAAGAGTCAGCTAATCCCCTGATAGAGCATGAACCTTTCTTTTTTTTTCTCGTCACTTCACGAATTTTTTTCAGAGTATCTACAAATCCATAGATAACTTCTGAAAAGTCGCTTGTTAATTTCTTTTTATTAATAGCCCTATATAACCTAGGTCCATCGAATGCTAGATTATGTGTAGCGATGCAGCTTTTTTTTTCAAATGATTTTAGCCATTCGTTCAAGTTAGATGGCGCCAGTTGTAGAGGAACCGATTCCACCTTCTTTCCGTAATAAAAGAGCTCTCCACAGCAATTCGTCAAACCGTGTGCTTCGTTAGCCTTTGAAAAAATTTGCAGGAGTGGATCTATGTAGGTAGCGAAATTTTTTTGCTACATTGCGCAGCTATTTGAAGAATATCACAATCATCTTCAAAACCTGAAGTTTCTAGATCCAGATAAATGATGCGACATTCACCAGTATCGTTTTCCGAGTTCGAATCCTGATCATTACTTCCAAGTTCTTTCTCAGGTACTGCAGGTTGGGTGATAAAGGAACAATTATTTTCATATGTTACACCTTCCAAGTTTTCTTTACGGTGACATAACATAGGACGGAATTTTTTCAACTGCATACGACGTTTTTTGTATGCATGTGACCTCATTTGCGCGCGTTTCTGTGTCAGAATTCTTTGTTTTGAAGGAATATGGCGTGTCAGATGTTCACTCGAAGTCAAGTTCATTCGTTGTATTATCTTCTTCACGTATCCTTCTCCAACATTTTTGTGTCCTACGGCACAAGCAAAACGATAATCAGCAAATGCAGTTCTGCTATAACATCTAGATTTAGGGGCCTTGCTAGCCATCATTGCGTTTAGACTTTCATTCACATTACTCGATGCACCATTGGAAAATTTTCGCGCATTATTGGCTAGCTTGTCGAATATTTTCTTCAATTCATGAAATAGAATTGGATCTTGGAAACCCCCCGAAATAACTTTATGTTTATAATTCTCTTGTTCTTTACTATAACCACACCATGCGCCACATTGAGTGTGATCATTAAAAGCGTGATAAGGTATACTTCTAATTGCAGACGCTAAACCTGTACTATTGCCTTTACTTTGTGATAGAGCATAAGTGAAGCATCGATGAAGGTAAACGATGCGGTTTCTCGTCAATTCTGTATGACGTTTTTGTATGTCATAAATTCTTCTTTTCACTCCACTTGTCGTATGGTTCATATCAGACTGTTTGATTATAGGATGATTAGCTGTAGCTCTGCGGGCAGCAATTGTCGAGCTGTCATCGGCGCCCACCAATACCCCAACTTCAATGTTTTGGGCTTTGAGTATCTCACTGTCAACTACAAGTTTTTTAGCTACATGAGGTTCCATAGCTTTTTCTGAACCATAAAAATTAAGCCGACGGTTTTCATGATGTGATGAGGGGCCACCCCGATTGCATGTAGCGCAGATTCTATTGCACGTGGGAAAGTCCAATACTAGGCCAGTTTATCCTCCAATGATGGCTCCAAATCCATTTTTGCTATCGTATTGCCGACCGGTTGCTCGCATACTCCATCCCATATCGTAAGATACCATTATCCTCTCAACATCATTCCACGATGCGACAGATTCATCTTCAACTGTATCTAATTTATCAGATGTTGATGAATCTTGTGAATCTAAACATGCCGACGATTCGGAATTTGGTGGATGTTCATTCGGGAGGCGCCGATGAATGATAAAATTGGACTGGAATTCTTCTGGGCTAGATGGAATTTCTAATATTACATGTAAAAATGCCATATGTTTTCATTTTTCACTCAGAATTTATTTCAAAATAATTTGAAAATTAGTATATATTCTATGAATAATTGTATAAAAACAACTAGAAATATATATAAATCAAAAAATGTTCTGCCCATATGAGGATTGAATATGTACAAATTGTGAAGTTAAAATTGATGAACAATCGGAGCTTACTCACAAATTTCCATCCATTTTAAATTGATTTCCAAGAATAAATTTTTTTTGCCTACTTGGATCTATGCCATGTTTTACATCTTTGGGAATATTAAAATAAGCAGAATCTTCATGTTTTTCCATATCCTCCTGAACGAGTAGCGATATCCAAATACATCAATTCCACCGTAACCTTTAGCTTGCGACTACTATTTGATAATACTTCTGAAAATCTAGAAAATGGCGCTGATCTACGAGTAAATCCCAAAAAATTATTCGCGGTTTGTTATTCTAATCAAATTCACTATATTCACAGTTGGCCTTGCAAAGTTTCCGATTTCTCAATAGTTTTCTTCTTTTCTAATTCTGCTGCTTCCCTGCAACTTTCTTTCGCAACATCCTCAGCTGCTAACCCAACTTCTTTTTCGTATTGTTTGAAGGTTTTGGAATCGAAACTGGGTATGTCCATACATGCGAATAATTTCTGGAGATGAGTCCAACCTGAACCACAGTGTAACGCACCTAGAAGTAGAATGATTTCAAATGAAGATATCGAATCAGAGATCAAATTACAATTTATTTGATCTAGGAAAAATAAGTGACGAGTTCTTACCAATCACAGATTTATAGTTGATATCAAACCGAATGGCACGTTTATCCAGGAGAGGTTTTTGTTTGCCAGTATTAACCCCATTGACTAACAAACATTCGTGGAATCTAACCAACAAAACAGATCCAACCCCTATGCGTCGTTCGGATTCCGCGTATTCCAGAGATAATACTTCTTTGCATGCGATGCACCACAATTGTTGAGCCAAATATTTCAAATCTACGGTGTGATGTCCGTCCAATAATTCGGGTTCTTTTTCATTTTTTCCATCATCCTCTGGTGCTCCAGAATTTCCACGTGCCCGACACTCATCGAGTTTACATCTTCGTGGTAGTTGACGAGCAAGTTCACTTTGTTTACATCGTTGTAAATAAATTTTCTTGCTAACAATTTTTCCTTCCCATCGATATTGTCTCTTAAGTTCCATTATTATTCAATTTAATTCAATAAAACACTCACTTAACACACTCAACAGCAACCTCGAATGGCGTCAAAGAAGATAATGGTGCTAGTGCGCAGAACGCATACGCATGTCATTCATTTCTGAAATTGTATAATAATAATGATATCATGTCTACCAACTATCAAAATATTGCGGTGTTGTCACGTTTACCTGAATAAAAACGTGACACATTTTATTGAACCAGATAAAATAGAATTGAATTGATAATGAACGAACGTATGCATTCGTCCTTTAATTTTTTATCCCATGTTATGGCATAATCGTGTCGACGATTGGTGACAGTAAAAAATTGAAGTTTTCCTTTTTTCGAAGTTGAATCCAAGGTACAGTCACAAATGAAAAATATTTTAGCATGTTCACTTATATTGGGATTTTTATGTTAATATTATTCGAATGATGACCACGTGTCATTCTTTTAGGAACTTCAGATCAAAACTTCAATTTAGACGAAATAAATATTAGTTTAAAAAAACTAAAAAACACGCTTCTATGCTATAGTGAACTAAAAAGTAAGAAATGAATTTTTTTCGAGTTGAATAAAAAAAAATTTTAATATAACGTCAAAAAGCGTGGAGTACGTAGATTCAATCAATTATTCGAAATGTACCCCATGCTTTTCGACATTATATCAAAATTTTTCTTTATTTAACACGAAAAAAATTTATTTCTTACTTTTTAGTTCACTATAGCATAAAAGCGTGTTTTTTAGTTTTTTTAAACTAATATTTATTCTTTACTTTTTAGTTCACTATAACAGAAAAGCATGTTTTTTGGTTTTTTTTCAACTACTATTCTATATATTGGAGTTTGTTCGGTCAATAAATTATCCGAAAAAAATGGGTAAATCGCGCGCCAACTGACTTCCTTGGATGAGATCTCCGTTTTCCGGGTTCCTTCTCCGGAACTTACGTTTTGTCCTATGTCGGTAACTTATCCAAGGAATAGGTAATCTATCTCATCTCGTGTATGAGTAACTCTAAATCTTCGTAGTACACAAGAGCCCACACACGTACGATCATACACTCATTCGACACTCAGTCCAGAGGTGGGAGAACT
>JABMBR010005914.1:0-12494 GCA_018881525.1 Meteorus sp. PSUC_FEM 10030008
ATAACAGGCTGCTCTTCGACGTCCGCGATCAAATCGTCACGTATTGTACGAGAACGCAGAGAATACGCCATACCGACCTAACTTTAAACGTTGAAATTTTGCTTCATTTTCGAGAAAAAAAAATCTACTTTCGTATAGACGTATATTTTACTTACCTCAATCAATTTCACTCAGAAAAAATTATTTTCGCCGTTGTACTAACACTGGGTCTCATAGACCCATGAATTTTGCACGGTCTGCCGCCGACAGATGCCACGTTGCGACCAACAGCCCGACTCAAAATTTACCTGCTCGTTACTGTAGTCGGAGAACAAAAGTAATGTTTCATGTCGTTGCAATCCCAAATTTGTCAATTTTAGGGACCCATATTCCAGGTCAAAAAAAGGGTTGGGTCTCGGAGACCCAGTGTGACTAGGAAGGATTAACATTGAATTCTTCGACCGACTAAACGTCTGGGAATAGCCTTTTCTCTCAGTCGACGCTTAACAAAAGTTCACTGACTTTCAAATTCTCTGCTGAATTTTTCATATTTTTTTTCCACTTGTTCCTTTTGCTATTCATTCATTTATCTATTTCTTGAATAATTCATGTTGCCCCTCCATCTTGATAAATTGATTTGTATTGAATGTTTTCTAAATCTCATATTTTCATTTTCTTTTGTTGCAGAGCCGGCGGAAATATGTGCGACGGCGGAACATTTCCCGAATCGATACGCACTATGCAGTGTATAACTGCTGGTGCACAGTCTGGTGGAGTTGATGTTGGTGGTATGACAGTACAATTAAACAATACATTGGCAACATCGAAAAAACCACAAACTGAACATATCAAAAGGCCAATGAATGCTTTTATGGTATGGTCAAGATTACAACGACGGAAAATTGCCCAAGACAATCCCAAAATGCATAATAGTGAAATATCAAAACGTTTGGGTAAGTTTTATTCCTTTTTTTTCTCTGTATTTGTTCATTATTTCACTCGTTTAATTGTCCCGTCTGTAATGAAGGATATTTTCGCAATTTTTCTCACTTCACTTAGTCGCGAATGTGATTAATTACTGCTGCAGAAAGGGTTGTTGAATATTTAAAAATAGCCAGGTAGAAATGTTGGTTTATAAAGATGTTCTCAACACGAAAATGTTCCGTCCGGTTCGGAAATATTGATAAAAAATTGTAAGTGAAGTGTCATTGTCCGAGTGATGTTAGGGAAGTGTTTAGGGGTTGTTATGTTGTGTCATGAATGAAGAATAACAACAGTGATGCGATAAATTTTGATTGCACTGTGATAAATTATCGTGAGGGAAGACACGTGTTAATGCCACTTTGGAATTTTAGGGACCCCATCAGTCGTTGGCTCATAACTCTTGGGAATTGACGGATTGCGATGCCTCTTTTTTACAATTGATCGTAAATTTCCTGAAGATGCAGATGGTGTTCGTATATTTCTTCTGGAATTGTGAAAAATGACAGTAAAAAACTGTCAAGGAATATGCGAGGTAATTGTCGTTGGAAAAAATTCCGGTTCCAGGGTTGTTTATGATTGTGAAACAGTTTGGGGTAGCTTTCGAATAATCACTTGGAACCATCATTAACATTTGTGATATTTATAAAAACATTGAGGGAAATTGAATTCATCCAAATTGTCGATGTTCATAAAAAATTGAGTGAAAATTTTTTGGATCGGCATAACGACTTAGTTAATTGTAGTTATGGAAAAATGAGTATTTCACCCTGTAAAATCACCCCATGGAACCTTCAACTATCAGCATCTTCAATGAATCTCTCAAAAAATACCGAAACAATTGGAAAATTTGCGCTTTCCGCATTAAGAACAATTACTCAGCTCAAAAATCAGAGTCTGCATTCACAAATCCCTGAACATCCCCTCTTGCAGACTAACCACATACACATACATATCTCATGTAATCCAGCGTGTGATCTTGATATTAAATCGAGTGGGACAAATTCCATTATATCACGACGAGTATAACGAATATTCGCTCCCTCTTCAACTCTCTTCCTCCCATCATCTCCTTTACTACACAATATGAACCGCCATTGCGTGGCAAATTATTCGGTAGACTTGCGGCCAAACGATAAAAGCAAAACTACAGAAGAGAAAAAAAAATAGGAAGAAAAAAAAAAGAAACCAAAAAGAAAAGGTGAAAAAGAAAAGACGGGAGAAAAAAGCAGGAAGAAAAAGAAGAAGCATAAGAAGAGCGGCTTTTAGTCAGGATCCTCAATCGCGGTATAATACACATTCACAATGACTTAAAGGGGGCGAGACTGCGGAGTGGGGTCACAGGGGTGAGGAGAGCATTAATGGGAGAAAGTGAGGATATTATACATACTCAACAAACCCCATACGGCTATGCGAACACAGTGGCTCCCTTATTCCGTCTCGTTAGTCGCACCAAAGACCTATTGGATGAGGGCGACATTTCCTGCACAGATACGCACAAACACGTTTCAACTGCCACATATATATGAGTAAGGTACAGTAAAATGGTACATATGTGTTTGCTGTTCACGTAAAATATTTTCTATCAGGCGTGACGAGAAACGGGCAAATTCGTACGAAGCAAAAATGAAAGGAAAAAATAGAGATGAAAATGGAATAAAAAAAGGGAACGGAAGGCATTTTGTCGCGGTATTTTCCATCGAATACCCGGAAATCCACAAAGATTTTATACTTGGCCGGTTATGTGATGGGGACGAGGTGAAAGGGGTAAGAGGAATGGCGAGGGCATCATTCCTCTCTTTCTCTCACAGCAAGGGGTTTTTTTCTGTTTCTTTTGTTATTTCTCTTGATAGCCTCTTCTTCTAGTGTATTTTTTATTCGGTTGTCGTGTTCTTTGATTTTATTCTTAGTGCTCGCGCACACTGATCTATCCCCTCTTTCTTCGTTTTCTCTTTGCGCGCGCGACTCGCATCATCCCTTATTTTATCTGCGTGTTGAAACACCGCCCTCTTTTGGACTGTCTCGTTCTCGACAACAACGAATGAGCTGCAAGTGCTTGAGGATTTTGTGAGTGAGTGGGTGGTTAAGGGGATGATTTTGCGCTTGCGCATTCTTGTCAATGCACCCTTTTAACCCATTGCTACTTCCGCCCACGCAGTTTTATGTATTAAATGTGGATGTTGATGTGGATTCGGACTCTCTGGGGGTGTATTCAGTTGGGAATTATTTTTTATCCACTTTATTACTTCTATGAACGATTTTATTTATTTATTTTTCTGTGTCTGTTCTTACAAGAAACAATATGTTACTATTTAAGGGTTGCATGAATTTTCATTTTACTATCTATTTTGTTATACAATTGAAATCTTTATTTTTAATGAAGGTGGGTTCCTCTTTGTTTTTTCTTCGTTTTCGAGTTTATGTAAAGAATTTAATGATGAAGGGGTTGATGCAATGAATAGGTTTTAAGTTGTTTGCGAATGTGTTCAGAAGTTGCGAGTATTCTCGTTAATGTGATTGAATGGGTGGTATGTTGTGCATAGAATTGTATTTCAGCTAGGGGGATACTCGTAAATGGTTGTCGTTGAGATAAATTTGATTGGAAATAGATATTCGGAATTTAAGTGTGATTGCATCTGTGAAAGATATGGTTGAGGGTTCATGTAGTGACTGGAGTTTATTATGAATAGTCACGTCTCAAGTTTCGCAATTTTTGTTTCTTCATTTCTTCTTCGTCCGACTATGATTATTGTTGCTTTCCACGTTGAGCGTTGTCAAGGATTATTAAATTAAAAATATATTAAAGTTGTTTGTAATAATTAGCGTAGCGATTGTCTCAGATTCGCGTAATGATGATTTTCACATTTGCTGTCCTATGATTGCGTGCTTTCCTAATTTTCGTTTATTTATATAATTTACCCTTAAAAATTTAATCTGTTGATCACAAGTGCGAATTATTTGTTTACATTACAAGTAATCCGAGTGTAGAGTTTTTATTTTCAATGACCATCATTTTTTCTTGTTCACATTGTTTTTAGGTCGCGTTAGTTTTTATTTAAATTTCACAATGCACAATTTTTTTCTTTTTCTCTTCTCTTTTTCAAATATTGAAAATTATGTGTGAGAGTATTTTGTTCACAACATTGGGTTACCTACATTGATGTTCAAACGAAGAAATATATTCCACACACGAATAATATGAGTGCATAGAATGAATAGTAGGGGAAAATGGAGAAATAAAAATAAGAGAGAATGCAAAACAAAGAGAAAATGGAAGAAAGAAAATATAACGCATTATGCAAAGAGGGAATGTGTCAGTGTGTATAGAGTAATGTGTTTTCTGTGTATGTGTGACTTGACAGAGGCAAGAAGAAATGGAGAGGGTTGACGAAGAAAAATAATGAAAGACGAGTGAATATAAAAGCACGACTGTACGTATACTATAAAAGAGGAATTTTTATTTTGAAACTTCAAGCTTTTATCGTAATGAAGTCTCTTTTCATTTCCTTCTTATTCCTTTCTCTCTTCAACTCTACTTTCTCCGCCTCATTTCCTCCGCATCATCTTGATTACTCTCCTTGTTTCATTGTCTCTAATCTGCAACAACGTTTGGTTATAATTCATCAATCGATAGACATCAAAAATATCTCACTGTCCATGTCCATGTCTAAATTTAGATTCAATTATTTCTGCTCTTAATATTTTTCTGATAAGAAATTCTTTATCCGTCATTATCATAATGTAGAGAAAAAAAAATGATGCAATAGAACTTGTAGGTGACATCAACCATTAAACTATCTATTGCTAATTAGATTACGCTATTCTGTTTCTCCTACTACTGTTTCTTCTTCTTCGTTTCAGTATGTGTGCATGTTGTATTGTTGTGTGAATAGAACATAAATTACAATATTGAAATTATTTATGAAAAAAAGTTTATTGAAATGTTGAGAAAATAAAAAGGCAGAAATAGCAGACTTGAATTTTTGGCGCCCTGTAAAATTGTTCAAGCATGATACATCATTTATTTTATTGGATTATGATAATTTTAGATAAATATGTGGAATAAAAGAGAAAATACATTGAACAGGGAATGCGTAGATAAAATTCACAATTATGATAATCTTTGATGAAACGTAGTCCAAAGTATTTTGTATTGATGTGGGGTATCTCATTATAATACGGAATGATGATAAGCAATGTATGAACAATTGTGTCGAATTCAAATTTTCGTCTATTTTTCCACACGTACCAAAAAAAAAGTTAAAATGATTAACGTTAGAATGTATGTCTCACTGTGTACTTTATCGCTACTGTTGAAATCAACGTCGTATTATGATAATAATGATGATTCGGTGTACAGACAAGAGTCTAATAAAAATGTAATTGAAATTGATGAAGGAAAAAAAAATTTGCATTGTCAATACATTTTGTATTCAGTTTTTGTCAACATAAATTGTAATGTAATGTGTTAGGAGGTTTTTATGTCGAGTCACGTGTATTTATTATAAATTTTCTCACAACCATCGCCATTATCTCGATAATTATGCGTATCAATTGAAATTCAAAGCGAAATTTCAAACATTAAATTCTTTTTGTATAATTTTTTCTTCCATCATCCAGATATAATTTCACATGAGTGTTGAAAGCCTCAATTCGTAGTTCATTACTTTTTTGCAGTTCATAACGGAAAGAAGAGATAGCTAAATGTCAACTGAATACAAAAATACCAACCCTAACCTTGAAATTATCAACAGTACATAGAATTTTACGTAATGGAGTTGTTATATAATTGAGAAGTAATATATACACCGATGTCTTATTGATAAAATGAAACGTGAGAATGCATTGGCGAATGAATACAAAATATTTCCAATTGAATAATTATTGCGATGGAGAAAACAAAAGATGATGAAGGAACAGAAGAGAAAATATGACACACATTTTTAACAATTTCTCGTCTTTCAGGTGTTTAATTTTCATTTAACCTGTCCATACTTGTATTTGAAAGACAGGAAATACAACTGTGGAACATATTCTACCACGTTGAATGTATTTTACTTAAACATGCATTATAGTCGAGTATATATGAATGTCTTGAATGCACATATATACACAAATATATCTATTCTATATATTAAAAGCCGTTTTCTCTGTTACATCCGGCGGCCGGGATTCTCGGTGCGCAAAACGAAGAGGATCGTCCCGGACAACAGAAACCTGCGACTCCTCTGTCCATTGAATCCGCGCAAAGAGAGCACAATGAGTGTACGTGCCTTTGTCGCGCGGCAACAAAACACACCCCACTGTATTCTCCATACACACGTATATAAACATATACAAAAAAATAGAGACATTCATATGCTGTATTCGTGCGCGCACACTTTCTCTCTTATGTAGGATTAAAAATGATCGTTCAAGCATACGTAGAGAAATATTTGTTAGTAATTCATATTTGTCGTTATTTCATGAAAGAGAATATTCAGGTGTGATATTCGAAGAATTATTTGAAACTTTATCATTGTGATGAATAAAATTGTGGAATGTGTATTGAAGCAGGTACGAATTGATGTAATGATGGTTTGATTTAGCAGATATTGTAAATTTTTTATGATTGATTTGTAATTACAAACATGTGATGGAATACTGGCCATTATACTACCGAAGAAATTTACATTTTGCTTGCTTATCATTCACTTCTTCTTTATTAAGAACAATGAAGAAGCTGGGAAAATAATTAAAATATCAACAAATCATAATCATAAAAATGATTGGATTCTCATATGAGGAGGAGGAGGATGCAGAGGGAGATGAAGATTAGGGGTTCGGGTAGCTCTCTTGACGCTTACAATAAAAGCCACCAGGGACATGCACACAACCCCAAACAATCTCGAAACACCAACAATAAAAAATTATATATATATGTACATTATATGTACAGCTATATTTAATCATCCCTTGTGAGAAATACGTCGAGAGAATTGAAAAAAAGAATGTGTATATGTATATATAAACACATTATTTTGTGCATCGTAGTCGCGGCGCCAATCGCATCAGCGCCACCAACATTAAACAATTGAGTCAACCACTTCTGGTTCGTTCGCTTGCGTCTGCATTCAACTGCTTCTATGTTCTCTCCCACCAGATATTTCTTTTCACTCGCTCACTCTTCTCCTTCATTCTATTCCCGTCCATTAATTAACAGGCTTTGTACTTTTAAACGATGTTAAATAAACGGCATTGTTCACCAGCGAAAGGACGGAAAGGCAGGCACTATTATACTTGGTCGATTCCGCGAGTGAGAGCGCGCGCGTCACCACCGTCGGTACAAAAGTATTGTAGAATGAGATGGGAAATAACAAGCGACGTGTTGGGTTTTGGATTGGTGTGAGAGGGATGCAGAGACGAAATAAGCACTCGTGTGTTATAAGAGGTGGCGGGTTGGGTGGTGGAACAAGGAAAGAGGAACGTTGGTTATAGACAGTATGCGACAAAGGCTTGCCATGAAAGAGAATAAGAGAGAGTTGAGGTGGGGTGAATGCGTGAGTTAGGTTAGTATTGCTTGAGAACTATACACCTTCTAATACCAGTGGAGCTTGGTGCAGGCTCTTTTGTTCTAAACAAATAATACATACCAATCCGACTGTTGTATATACCATCATGTGACTTCTATTATTGTACTAGCAGACGTGAAAATGTTTTGGAGGAGTCGAAATCACTCTATTGATTGCTCTGTCCTTGCCTTCTTGACATTTTTTCTATTCGAATTTCAAATGGAAATTACACTCGATATTAGTTTTGTTTAGCTTTTGTTATCTTTGTTTCGGAATGTGTTGGAACAATCGGAATTATATAGGTAGAGCACTAATGATACGGAAGGATGGAACAAACTTGTATCAAATAGAAGAGGAATCAACAGGCAGAATCGTCTTTATGTTAATTTAACTCTGAATAAGTTGTACCAAGTGATGTTCCGTTTGTACAATTGTTCCATCATGAATTGACTAATCGGTTCAATCATAGACATGATGAATCGTTAATGTCCTTGTGAATATCAATTCGCCAACCAAAACGGACGTCTACGTCAACCAGTGAAAGAACAACTCTTGATAATCACAATTCAACTGTTTAAAAAACTATTCCATAGTTATTCTCTTCCTTATTTTCTCTGTCTTATAGAGACTGACAAAACTCTTGTTGATTTTTCATTTTATTCCACATGATTATGTAAGCATACAACCATATAATACACATTTCGGTAACACGATGTCATTGTTATTTGAGTTAGGTAGACATACAATAAAATACATGAAACAAAAACACATTTGCATGTACATCGCTGGTGTATATAATGTTGTTTCTGTTCGAGTCTAGTTTATATTGTTCAACGCAGGCGATATGCAAAACGAATTAACTATACAGTCAGTGATGAAGTATAATTCCGCTCACTCATGTCTGTGTTTGTTTCTGTGTCTGTATGTACATTTATTTCACCTTCTCCCAACGACATTTCATCGTTATGAGACATAGATAGATATGCTTTGTTTTCGTGTGTTTGTTTATTGTAGCAAATGGTAATTAATTCTGTGGGCTTCGAACAATTGACATCGCTGTGCGCATTTTGTTGTATACTCATGTTTGTACATGTGTAGATAAATATGGTTGTGTGTACATATATATGTTTACTTTTCATCTGAATATTCTCCTATCGCTCATTATTGTGTTTGTTTGAACAGACACATTTTTTTTTTATTCAATACTGAACTTTTGTGGAGAGGGTTTAAATTTATTTATTTGAGCATTTTGAAAAATCACTGAGCGAATTATAAAATTTGTTATTAACCCTTTGTATGCAAACCTGGGTCGTTTGTGTCTGAGTGAATCCGAGTAAACCAAAATTTTATCCGAGTACATTTTTTTAACAAAAAATGCGTGAAAAAATCTAATTTTCAAAAACTTTACAATTGGCAGTTCAGAATGAATATTTCAAGAGGTGGCACGAATTTTTTCAGAATTTTCTGAATGCATTAAAGGGATGAAATAATGAGCGGACGCGGGGGGTTAATTTTCTTAAACTCGATTAATTTCTAATTGCTGAAGACAGATCAGTTCACGATGTTGAGTATTTCTTTCGTTGTTTGTGTTAAAAATTTTGTTGTGAATCATCAAATCATATTTTATTAACAATCAGATGAGAACTAACAATAAAATTGTAAATTCATCTTTTCTTCTTTATCAATTTGTTGAGATCACCATTTCTATTTTGACAGTTTACATGTTTCATTTTTATATTTGATATAAGTCGAAGATTATCATGGAAAACTGTTGCTTTTATGTACCAGTTGTCAGACGTTGTTATGTTGTTGATTTGTTTGATTTCTCTTCTTTTCAATATTATTATTTTATAATCTCGTTTGTATTTTTATTATTTTCTCTTTCCTCTCGTTCAAACTGAATCGAATTGATTAAGCAAAGATGATAATACTTATCCTTCTGTGTGTGTAATAATGTATGTTAGTGTGTAGGTCTGAATGTGATAAATGTGTATGTGTTTATGCATATACATATGTTCGTACAGTGATTTCATGATTATGCACAATGATGTAGCACAATTGCGATTTAACGAGGCTCGACGAAGATCCAAAAGGACGTGACGAAGGAATATTCGTCACCAATATATAGCATATAAATAATATGTTTATACATGTGGGGACACAAGATATATACATTTATAGACTGCAGAGGGTGAGAAATAAATTCAATACGATTGAGGGAGCGATGAGATGAATATTTGGAAGAGATGATAAAAATTTATTTGAGACATCTGACGGAAAAAAAACATGAAAGTTTCATCTTTTGTAGTTTTTTCTTTGCTGTCATGTCACTCGATTGGTACTAAGTAGCTCGGATATTATAAATGAACAAATGTATCAACCCCTCCAACCCTCATATAGAACTTTCCAATGTGGATTGATAAAAATTTCGTATTGCATTGACATTTTTAGTGTTGACAGTTCTGATGATGGAAAGTTTTAATTAAAAACTTGCTGTTTTATTTCAAAGTGTTCTTAATTGAAGATGGAAATAAAATTTTTAACCTGTAGTGAGAAGAGTGAGGTTATGTTTATGTATTAATTTGGTCTTTTTATTTCTATTTGTAGGTGCGCAGTGGAAATTGTTGCCAGAAAATGAAAAACGACCGTTCATTGATGAAGCAAAAAGATTACGGGCAATACACATGAAGGAACATCCAGAATATAAATACCGACCACGACGTAAACCAAAGACATTGAGGAAAGAGGGTTATCCTTATGCAATTCCATACGCTAGTGTATCAATAGAACATTTTCGACCTGGTAAGTGTTGACAATTTGATGATGTCAATTATTAATTACCCTAAATAAATAATCATGAACAAACATATGTGACATGATAAAAATATGAAATGTGGTAATGAAGAAGACAGTGATGAAATGAGGATATTGTGCACACAAATAAATTCAATTCTCTTCATCCACAATTGAGTCGTAAAAATTTTTACGATTGCTCTTGATGATGATGAATCAATACACAAACGTCGTGATAAATATGACTTTGTGTACTTTCATTATTATCCGCAAATATTTGACATCAATAAATGAAAAAAAGTCCGCAAATGAAGATTCATGAATCGAATTCCAGTTCTTCAATTTCCTTCATTTATAATTGATGGAAATAATCACTGCGAGCAATTTTTAGAGATCAAATGTCTACGAAAGTTCTGAAGTTGTTTGTCTCATCATTTTGGGAATTTTATTTTGCATATCAGTGCAACAATCACGTTGGGAATTAACCTTCAAGTTCAATATTGCTAAAAACCACCCCTATAAAAATTATCCAATGAAAAAAAAAAGGTCACGATTTGTTTGATAAACAGGAAGAAATACGAAAAACCAAACTAGAAAATCTTCTCTTGACCACAATGTCTTCTTCATTCATCCAAATTTCAGCCCCATAATTGACCATTCTACTTAGAAATGTACATAATCAATTCTTATTTGCTTTTTCAAAAAAAAAACAGCCATAACGGGTGGCATGGGACAAGCCGGAATGAGTTCTTATTATGGAGCAGCAGCTTACGCATCGTTTCCAGCCAGTGTGGCAGCAGCGGCCGCTGCTGCCCAGCAGTCTGCGATGTCCGCCGGCCTCGGGGCACCTGGCCAGGTGAGTTTTTCCTTTTCTATTTTAATATACACACACAGGCACATTCAAAAAACATCCGAATATATTTCCATTCGATTCATTCTATTCGTCTTCTCCATAACCAAAGTGAGAAAAAGAAACAGAACCTTCTGAAAAATCCTCTCACCCTCCTTCACTCGCTCCCTTTCTCTCATACCCACGCACATTTTTATTTCTTCTTCTTCTTCTTCTTCCTGTTTTTTTTTCTCTTTTTCATTCTTTGAGGCACCCCCCACTTTGGCGAGTGTCCCTGAATACCCCAAAATCCCAACACCTCAACATTGCTCCATTCTTTTCTGTATCTGAAGACTTTTCGTAGAAATTCACGTATATCTATATTTATCTTCTTTTACATATTGTTTCTCTCTTTCACGTTCACTTTTGGGTCCTTCTCAAAGTATCCAAGATGAAATTTAGTAAAAGCAATAATACTGTGAATAGGGAACTGTTGTTGGGTTCTTTTATTTGTGGACAAAGGAAAACTTAAAGTTCTATTGAATACCTTAAGAGATGAATGTAGATGGATGTACTGGTGTGAAAGAGGGGTGAGAATGGCACTGGGTATGGTAAAGAGAAGGAAAATGTGTATGTTGGGACTTTGAAAAATTTATTTTATGGTAAATCATTTTGGTGGGTGCAAACGTCAATTCTTGACCCGAGTGAAATTTTGTCTACGGTTTCTTGGGTTTGGTATGATCGTTTGTGAATGTATTCCATCGTCATTGCTGTATTTTTATGAGGGTGGCACTTGGTGTCCTTGTTTTTCCTTGAAAGTTTAGAGAATGAAGGTGTTGATGGGTGGGAAGAGAAGTTGGAGGAATTTTCTTTTCCTAAGTTTGTGGGAAGAGGCAAAACGATTTTTTTTTCTTTCGGTTTTTGGGACTTTTGGGTGGTGATATTTATTGGGTATGTTTTATTACTGGTGACCTTGGGGGTTGCAATAGTTTACGATTATTGGTTGTCGTTTTTTTCTTCAGCTTTTTCTTTTATTTTCATGTAGAAAACAAAATAAATTTTTTTTCTTTCGATGGTGATGGATGGGGGGAACAAGTTGGTGTTTTTATTTCTCAAAATTATTTTGACTCCTTTGTATTGTGATTTTGATATCGTTGAATTTTTCGTTGAGAATATTTTTTGTTTGAGTGCACTGATAGAAGGATTTGTTTGGAGGAAATAAATCAGTTCATTAAAGACTTTCCAAGATATTTTTTTGGGTGGACGAAATATTTATTTACTATTAATAATATTTGGTGGCAGTAAGTAAATCACTTCTTTGCTGAGAAAAAAATTTTTTAGCCTCAAAAAAGCTTTATTTT
>JABMBR010005915.1:0-12491 GCA_018881525.1 Meteorus sp. PSUC_FEM 10030008
ATCATCATCATCATCATCATCATCATCATCATCATCATCATCATCATCATCATCATCATCATCATCATCATCATCATCATCATCATCATCATCATCAACTATTTTATTTTCATTTTAATTGTTTTTTTTTCTTCTTTTTTTCATTTTTATTACCCCCTGGGTCTTATTCAGATCTCGCGCCAGCTTCATGTTGCCTCACGTATCACCTTGGCACACGTACCTCCAGGGTTCGTATCGAGATCCGCGTCCATTGCATGCAGACACTACTTTTCCACCTTGCACAGCTCTATCTCACGGTCGTGGCGCGCACACTCGCATTTACAAACGGACAGCGTGGTATATATTGCCCGTCCAATCTTTTTCACTCACCCTCTAGAGCCCCTCTACTTCTACCTCTACTACATCTCTATCTATCTTGCTTCCTTGCATTTTCTCTCATTAAAGTTCGAAATTATTATAACACTGACCACAGCGCGAGAAATCTCTGCAGCGATTATATTACATTATTGTAATTGATCGGTGCGCATGTAACCTCTAGCGCGAGCTCTATCAAACAATAAACTCATTATCGAGTACGATGACAGATGTTTTATAGCTCGACGGTGATTGATAATAGTGTATGTACAATATATTCTATTCAAATACAAATATATTGTTATTATATCGTTAGTGTACTGTCATACACGTTGGATTATGTTTGAAAATACAATAAGCATCTATTACTACAAACATTAGATATTATGCAGATAATGAAAAGGCGTCCTGCGGCGGGATGATTCTCCATCAATAGCCAATTGCCGACGAATCTCATTGCGCAGAAATTTTATGTGTATTCTCAAATGAATCACTGAATATATGAAACTTCAATCAATAATTTGTATGGACAGTTGCTAAAATATCATACAAAACAACCAGTGGATCAATGCTGATGACATAACGTTGATATGAATACATCATCAATTAGTATTATTTTCTTCATGATGTGCAAATTTTACCTGCGCATATACATTCGAAGAGAAGATTTACAGAAGATCGCGGCCTTGTTCGGATGTGATCATAAGTCGTGGTGAGTTGATGCGTTCGGAGGCGCATAGAAAATAGATGTTCGTCTATAACGAACGATGTCTTGGCCCCTTTGTGGAAAAACGGTTAACACAAAGCGCAACCAGATCCAATGGACACACAAACGTAGACAAGAATGGGCGAAGAGTTAGTTTCTGGTGTTCTCAAAGGAATACGGTGGAAAGAGGAAAGGTGCAAGAGAGAGATATAAATACGGAGGGAAAGAGAGGTGGTGAATAGTGAAGGAAGACGTGGATGTAGAGATGGTTTGTACACGAATGTAGAGAGGGAGCACTGCCTTGTCAGGCGGCCACCTTGCATGGAAGAAATACCGTTCCCATAGAATGTTAATGCGATCCTCTCTGGCAATCCCCGACACTAGCTTCTGTTCCATGTTCAACATCGATGATGCTACGGCATCGCATGGTCGCACGCACGCATTGTTACGTAATGCCGCTGCTTCCTCTGGATTTACTCTTGCGCTTGATGGTAAAATATAAAATCATACCTACATGGAACTATGACCTGTAATATCAATACTCAAGTTGGACTTCTGTACTTCTGAAAAGAACTAAACATGATGAGAGTGATGGTCAATGTAAGTAGTATCCAAGTCGATATGGCGAAATTCTAGATTGTCAAGAGACTGCAAATTGCAATTTTTATATGATATCTGGAGGGAATCATCTCTATATTACAGTTCGTTGTCACATTCACTGCAGGAAGATTAAAGAATCAAACGGCATGAAATTTCGATTCGATTGTTATAATTAATGCCGAAACAGTTGTTGGGAATTACATTTGTATTATTGGTCGTTGTTGGATGACATTGGAAATTGACGAATGTGGCAATGGAGAATGTATACGAGGACTTTGATAACATAATTTTATAGGATAATCCAAGTTTCATCCAACAGCTGGATTTTATTTGTTCTTTTATTAACTACGACGGTCGAACATTTTATTTCATTCTATTTTATTTCGTTTCACTTTTTGATGCTTTCGGGACCTCTTCATCTAGGCGTATACGTGAAATGTGTACGTTTGACTTGCAATAGCGAATATACGAAACGTGTTTGCCTGGTAAAAATGAGTGTACACGTCCGGTTCTTGGGATATTGAAGATAGGTTTGCATTGCAGTTTAAAATTACATGCTTGTGTGTGAGTATGTGGGCATGATGAAGTAAAGTAGAGAAAAGGAGATGGAAATGAATTGAAGAAGGAGATGTAGAAAGTCATGATGATTCAAGATTCGACTCATGCTTCACTATATCGACTGTCGTAAATCTTATCTCTATGCTACTACGTGCGGCTCCACAATACTGAGAATATTCAACTCTCAATATGTATATATGTATACGTGCCAATCCGGACTTTTCCTCTCGCTATGTATGAAGGTGCAGTATTCGATTATGAGATTTAAAAATTCATTGCTAATATTACACGCTATGATTTTTTCATCGTCCACCAGTCCTCTTTTACTTTATTTTCACTGTGCTATATAGATGAATGAATTGCTTTTTTTTTCTCTCCACTTAATATTTCGCAACTATGTATTTGCACCCAGTGGGATGAAGTGAAAATGTATAATGGACGTAGGAATTGATGATGGGAATCGATCAATGACTGCATAAATGAGTGGACTCGTATTTCATCTGGCTATTCTTGTGGAGTGTTATGTTTTTTAATTGTCATGAATCTTTCAGAGTAGCCGTTCTCGAATTCTGTAGCACCATGTGAAATTCAAATGAACTAATTGAGAACAATACACATACAATGATACAACAATATACGCCACCTCATCCAATAAGAATAGTAAATAACGAAGAATACGTTTCAGAATATCCAAGTTTGTGAAAATTCACATACATATCGAGGAACATAAGTGAGCAGGGCATGATGAGCAAAATACATTCCTCCAAGCATCAAATGTAGAAGAATTGGACTTGGAAATATATCTTCTAATTATGCATTGCACTCGTTCCGATCACCATAATTGGTATTATGGTGTCTTGTATGATACATTAATAGAAAATGATTACTTACCGGCATAAAAAGTCCCGCTCACCGAGACACAGCTCCAGGCAATGTTGACGTGACGACGCTGTTGTACTTCTTTTAACATGACCTTCAAGCCGGTGACCTTGTACTCTGTCAATGCACCACGCGCGTTCACATGGTTTAACGGCTAAACAACTCTTCTGTGCGTAAATGGTGAACACCGGTAATTGAGATTGTGATAGTGCATCTGTCCCAATTCATTGAACATAGAAACGAAAAAAGAAGCATAAATTATTTTACAAATCATTTTTGTCTTACCATTCACATCTTAATCAATTAGGAATGATACTGTGTAGTGGAGTGAGGTAATATTAACAAATTGAATTGGATTTAACGATATTACGTCATAAAATATAGTTGGTCGTATACATATATTCTTCTTCGTGTCACCGAGTGATTTTGCACGCCATGCATCCATGAAAGATTGCACATAATATGCAAGCTTCTATACATACTGTTATGATATCACCGCGCGCGCGCATATTACGTGAAAACAGAGCATTACGAATCTCAAAGTACATTGCCGGCTATGTCTGAGAATTTCATCAAAATCAACGGCGGTTATGGTTATATGTGCGCAATGTTCGAGTGATGGGGCTGGTGGTTATAGTGGCGGAATATAGTATATAATGAATATGGCAGGATACACGGTACATGTTGAGAATGGAACGTAGGACTAAGTTTATCTTCTAACTTCTGTGTTAGCATAGCGACAACAGCAGAACCAATGCGGCATATGTGAGCTTATGTATCTCAACTCCAATGCGACAACCTTTTCTCTATAGTTTTGTACATTTATGCGAATAACCATATTCTCGGAAGAATATAAAAATATTCGGTAACTGAGTATTAAGCTCATCAAATTACGAACAGTTGGCTTAAGTAGATTGATTGACTGAATGAGTTCATTCATAATTGCCGACTCTTGATTTGCCACGTTTATAAGAACGAATTGATTGGTGATACCGCACTTGAGACACATTTTCTCTACCGTCAACTGAGTAATTGTATATTGCAAGATAAGAAAATCCTTACAATAATTTCATTTCATACAGAAAGAGGATTTGCTGAATATTAATGAGCATATAAATTGTCGTCAAATATTCAGTTAGAATTCGATGGGAAAGTTCACCGATGAATGACAAATAAATGTAAGCGGTTGAAAAAATTTGATAAGAACAAATGGAGGGTGGTAATAGGCATTGAATGAGAGTAGTGTGATGTTGGGTTAGTAACTTGTAATAACTTGGCAATGACTGAATAAAGTTTGAAAAGTTGAGCATTTAGAATTGTCATGCACTTGGCAGCAGCCCGTGACGAGCCTGGTAGAACTTAATTGTGGGTGGTCAGTGCACGACCGCTCAGAGCTGTATGTACGACATACATGAAGAAAGTGTTCAGTTTTTCCGCCGGTTAATTGTGGGCAGGTACATGTCTCGTGATTACAACTAGTATCTAAGATGAAAAGTCATATTCAACGCTCCTTATAAACTGACATTTGAAGGATTATAATTCATTGATCTTTATGGGCTGGCCAATTGTAAAATTGAGTTTGAAATATTTATGCATCGATGAATTGATCTTTTGGAATTCAACATGGTAACTGAATTATTGGAGATACTACATATTTGAATAGGTCGATTGTACCGGCGTCATTGAATTACTCCAATATAAAATGTTTGTTTATTTATGAGATAACGTATGGAAGAATAATCGTGGCACGATCGTGGACTGTCGGTGGCGGTGTGCGAGCAGAATACACGCGGTGGTCGGCCATTGGCTCGTGAGAGATCAATCGTAACTGGTTATGGTCTGGTAACAATTGCACGTTGGCATATAATGCCTCCATGTGCAAAAGTCACCTTCAGTTGCAGCGTCGAAGCATTGATCGTTGGCAAAACGATATTCCCTCGGCGTCCGCTCAGTCGAATCGTGCCATTCCAATACTAGTGTGAGAAGCATGCTACGCTTATATTTCATCTATATAGTTCGTGATTATACTCAGTGTCCAATGCTCTCCTCTTCATGTAATGCGAACAATGAAGCAGAATTCCGAAATGAAGAAACAGTGAATTGAACATAGCTCATTCATCATAATTCCTAGATTGAATCTACCGATATTACTTTGCGCCATCGTTACTTTCATTCAGTGAATTTTTTTCTAGTTTCAGGCTTAAATGTGTATATTTCTATTTTTCTTGCTGAATTTATACGGGGATTGAAACACTTCCGACGCAACGTCATCCCTACTACTACCACCACTGCTACTACTTTCAAAATTGCCTGATACTGACACTGATGTTACTCCTGCTGCGCCAATACATTCAGTATAGTTTTCAGTAAATGACATATTGTGTTAAGCATATGCAGTAGACATGAGCGCGTAACAGAGCACCGTCATCGTGCGTGCTCAAACAATTTTGGTAGATATGTGTACATATGTGTGTAAAACCGTATATCTATCATGTGCGGATTCATGTGTGAACAGGAGAGCAAAAGGAGAAATAAAGAAAAAAAAAATGTAGAAGTGGAGAGCTGAAAACCACGACTATATTCCCATTGACGTGTGGTGGCAGGGACTGAGTATATCTTTTTTCCTGATCTTCGAGCGATGATGATGACTGCCCTGACCATTGTGGAAGCCGCCACAACGCTCTCAATGTTTACGGAGCGCCATTTGCGCTTAGGCTTTATTATCCTCTGCCGCTCATCCTTTTACGACTTTTTCGCCAATTTTTATTCTTCCTGTTTCTACTCTAACCTTTTTCTTTCCGCTGGTACTTCTCTTTCTCTATGTTTTCAAGTATTCACCATAATTCACTCGTACTCCTGGGAGGAGCGAGAATTCAAAAATTAAAATAAAACGCGTGGGGTTTCTCTTCTTTTTTTTTTGTGTAAAATGAGGGTAGTTGCTTGGTTGGTTCTTTTGTCAGTATTTTCATTGACTATCACCAACTATCAAAGATGGGACTTTGCAAATTCTGCGTCGTTGGTATATGGAGGGAAGCAGACACGTAAAGCAAGTGTGATAATAGGAGAGAGGTGCTTGAAGGTTTGTGTGAATGTGGCGCGACATTTTTAATAACATTTCTATAAATTATGTGATGGAGCGTGGGACACATTCGCGAATTATATCGCTCTCAGTCTTGATGGACCGTTTGCATTTATCATGATGAGAAAAAAAAGGAATAAAATTCCATCACAATTTTGAAATGTATGTTGATGACCTACTCTTTCACCCATTGAGAATGTTTGTTTTCTTTTTTCTTCATTAACAATGATGCAATGAAAAATGAACTCCAATCACATGTAAGTAGGCTACTACAACAGTTCTTCCATTAGTCTTGAACAGAATCTGATTGAGAATATTTTATTATTCCATAATAAGAAACAACCATACGAATACTCATTTTTTCGAGTGCTGGAACCTATTAACTCTGCCATGTGTGCAATATGAATGAGTTGCAGTACCTCTGTTGTCTCAGTTATTCAAGCTCTATACCACTTCCACCAAGCAATTGAGTATGTTTGTGTTGTGATCAGTGCTTCAAACACAGCACGAATTCGTCTACTTTATTTCACGCTCGTAAATGTATCATGCACTTTGTCAGTTTCTCCACGAAATACGTGCATTGAGATACGATTCTCGAATATACTGATTCATTATGAGAATTTGCTATTTCGTATTCAAGTATATTGATACACTCTGAAGTGGAGGGGGACACTCTCCGACTTGCCTATCGTGTTTGTATTTATTATTCAATATGCTACCAAGTACATGCATCAAATATTGGTTATATTTTGCCACAGATCTTTTGGATCCACATACGCAGGAAGGACCGTTGCGCTGTTTTATTCAAGTATTCATGTGAATTTAATGATTCTTATGTCGATGTACCATCATTGACAGTAGAAAAATGCCAAAATCATCAGACTGAATAGTCTGTAAAGCAACAATTGTAATATTTTTTTTTCACTTTTTTTTTTCTTCCATGTATACATAATAGGTGTACTTCTATGGAGCAATCTCTGATAGTGTCGTCAGAATGCGTATGAAATTACGGACATTAATGCCCAATACTGTCAATAGGGCAGTCACGTATTGAATAAATAAATGCACCGTCTCGAAAGGCAGTGCGCTCGTCGAGCCGTTATCCCGTTTCTCGGTTCTCTCAATACAACCAATGGTACATATCAACCTACATATCTTGTCACGATGCACTCAAATTCCCGACTGTACATAGTTATTGTAAAATACATGGAAGTGCTACAATTTTCTTTTACAGGTAAAATTTCATTTATTAATTGGATAAAATGGGAACGTGTGACTCTAAACAATTGTGTGTATGGATGAATATCGGAATATCCGGGCTGATCGATGGGTTTAATGGTGTTTGGACATATAGTTTGTGTATTTGTATATTTGAATAGACTTATGTTTAGTAACACATTGGGAATGAGTGGTGAAGGATGAAAACGGTGATGAGCACTTTGTGGTTTTTCCCATCATGAAATTCAACGAGTCAACAGAGTTATTTTAGGTACACGGACAAATGACAACTTTCATATGATGTGATATTGTAGAAAGTGATGCTATGAAAAAATTGCTTGGGTCGCATGTACCCTACAAATGAATCCTACAAATATTCATGATCTTCAAATTCGTATGATCACGAAAGTTTATGTGGTTTTTATCTGAGATAGTCGGGAGAGTGGGAAAAATATTTTGTAATATTCAAATTGATCCATTTTTTGTGGATATTGAAAGCCACAATGTCAGAAAAATTTCTCAAATTTCCGTGAACATCTCGATTCTCTATGTTAATAATAGGTGAATATAAAAAATACCCCATTCACTCGCATGCCCTACTCTAAATGAAATATTTATGTAATTTCCGTTGAATTAATTGGAACGGGTATAAAAATAATATTCATTTAACCGTTTCAATTTTCTGAATCGTAAAAGACGAGGTCATTGAAATATATATAAATATATATTTACCGTGACAGCGGGGCTTGGGATGTGCGGATATAGAGATGTATGTAGCGTTTTGAATGCGTGCAAAAGAGAGGAATGGAGGGAGACACACGACACTGACCCGTCGTCGAGGACGAGGAAGTTGTGCCAACTCCAATAGTGGCTTCTTTTACCTCTTTCTTTCTCTTTTCACTATCTCTGTGTCTCTTTCATTCTGCTATGGGGCCGCGCTCGATTCTACCGTTCGTGGTGGCGAATAACGGGTTTGGCAAAACTTTCGTGATCGTGACAACTCGTTGGCGTTTCTCATTGCACCGTCCATCGCGTCCATCACGATCGCGGCGCGTTGGAATTCCATTTAATTCGCTTCGAAATAAATACATTTATACTGATATAGAGTCTACCGTGGGTTAAACGTTGAAAAACAATTTTTTCAAAAGTTCTATAATTTCAATTTTTTATTATACATAATCGTTGATGTGTTGAAAAAATTCATTTACTAAATGGGAAATGACATGCGGTGACGTTATAGCACGAATTATATACGAATGAAATATATAGCGCTGAAATTCAATTGCTATCAGCGTTAAAGAATCGCAAGTGTCAGCCCGTCAATTGAGAATGGCCCTTGAGATATCGAGCCAACGAGTGATGATACTCAAGAAAGAACCCGAACAAGTGGAAAATACAACTGTAAGATAGCGAGAGAGAAATATATACAGAAAGCTTCATTCTCTTCTTCACTGCCGTTGTGTATATATCTTTTTTTATTCTACCTGAAATGCCTGTCTTGCGCCAAGATAGCTTGCGCTGATTGCCGTAATCGACCTTAAAATTGTTCCGCGTCCGATTTTCCATGGAAGAACCATACATAGCCAAAGAGAGAACAGAGAAATAGTTTAAAAGAATAGACACGATGGGTGTGCGGGACGTGTGCTATTGCTCGGCGTTGGTTGATGCTCTGTAAGTTGGAGCACTTGGTTGGGCTGGCAGCTGTCACGGAACGCAGTAAAAACGCCATCTATATATACCTTACACTCTCCTCATACTGTACGTGTGCACATTCTCAGATACCCATTTTGATCTAGTGCAATATAATTTATCTCGACATTCACGTATTATAAAAATATTCTTACTTGGATATCTCGCGACTTGAAGAATCTCATAATCAGAATGAATATATTAATTGATAATTCGTATGGTGATTGAAAAAAAAAACAATTCCATGATTTTTCCGTTTCTATATGAAACTTGCTCAATGTTTTTGAGGTTTTTTTTTCTCACACCTCAACATAAAATCTCAATACTCACACCCAAGAAAAGTTGCGACACTTTTGAGAAAAAAAAATATATCTCGATAACAATGATTGTATCAGAATGAAAAATCCAATAATGATGAATACTACGAATAACGATTAAATGTGAGGCCATAATTGGCTCAATAGGGTTGGGAGTGACGATCTCGGCATCTTTGATGCATTTCGGTCTCAATAAAACAGGTCAGCAGGACATTGCGGTTAAATAGCTTACGGAGAAAAAAAAAGTCGTGTATCATATACTCATTCATTTTACCGCAATACTTTGAAATACAACACCAAATGAATGGCGTTGGTGTGAAACACATTCAATCTTCACGTTGCCGGATACTTTATGTATCCACCTTTATGTTTTATACATACAGATGCATATTATACAGGTATAAATACCACAAAACACTCACACACACATATATATTTTCACTGTTCGAGGTCAGTGCTCAGGTGACGATGGTAATGCGACTAACGGACCAATGCGGCGCGCAAAAGCATTGCAATCGTGACTTTATGTCACCCTATCGCGTGCTTATATGAATATGGTCGCGTGAATCCTGTTAGTTTATAAATGATATCAATTGCGAGAGAGAGTTGTTGATTATGAATATACAAACATATATCATTAGTCTATTAATTGTATGGTTATCCAGAGTCTTCATGAAGCGCGCCAACAAGTCCATGCAGGTACAAAAAGGCAATAACAGATTTGTCTGACTCCTATCTATATTTGAGTGTCTCACGTCTGTTTCGCGCTCATTTTTATCTCATTTAGTTGTACAACAATCCCACGAGCTCGATGTCAGCGGCATCACTCATATCGCGGATGTGAATATAGCTCGCGTTATTAATTACACCCCGGAAGATTCAATTAGTGAATTTCTCCGTACACTTGACTATACTGGCATTCATTATCCATCAAATGATATATGTATACTTCTATGGACATATAGCTGTTTGAGAGTGTGTGGTGTTGAATTTAAGGTTTGTTTCATAGCGGTAGCCTATGACACCACTGACATTTCATAGCTTGTGCACCGTCGCTTCGCTTCCTCATTTCTTGCTTCAAAAATTCGTGATCATGTGTTACCTACCACTGCTTCATATATGAGTACAAGTGCATGTGTGTTGTGTGAAGATAAAAGGAGCTATCGAATTTTGTGAGAATGATAAATGCTGGTGGTATTGGTGACAGTTATTCGTTTTATGGTGTTTTTAAGAGTTGTGCAAAAACTCGTTTGATAATAGTATTCTATTTGGTTCGGATTTATTTTGATAACTATATTGCTGATCTTGGTGTGTGGATAGTGAATTATCAAATTGCTTCATGTAAATCATGTATTATACGATTGTATCATTGAAAAATTACAGCGATTCGTGTTTCAATAACGAGTAATATGTGTATGAAATAAAAATTGTCATACCTGGATTGTCATCGGCATTAGAGCTGAACAGTACACATAGGCCAGTTTCGTAATTTATTGCTTGACAGGAGTCATTAGCTTGACATGTTTCAAGACAATCGGTTAACATAAGCATTCCAGAGATAGTCTCAAGTGTATTTGCAGGCGCTAAGTAAACGTAACCAGTGATGAGTTCGAAGCCAACCATTTCGGGATCACATTCGTCCGATCCGGCTGATGGACCAGTGTAATCGGGACCAGACACGCCCGAGGGTTCTGATAATATTGATGAGGTTGTTGATACAATATTACCGATAATGCCGCCACCACCACTTTGGCTAGCATCACCACTAACGACAACCAAGTAATGACACCATGATTGGAGTAGCAGTATTGTCACGATCCGGCAACGTGTATCACTCATCTTGTATCACCACAGTTGTGTGTTATCTGCAAACAGTGAACCACACAAGCGAAAACAAAATGATTAAATATCTGTATAGAACATGGTGTGATTGTGAATGGGAAATTCGATGAACAGAATGTTTCTTAGCCTAGAATTTATTCATTATTTTTTTAACGTTTTCGTTTCCATTCTTTCTTTTTGTGCCATGCCTCACGTTTTGTTCACGTTTTTTTTCGTTGAATCACCGTAGCATTTGCAGAGTAACACCGTTGAGATTAAATATAACACTCTTCATCTTTTTCTATTGCTCTTTCATTTGGAGCGGGCAGTGGAGGTATTGCCGGTGCTGCTGCGCGAGTGTACACATCGTTATCTCAGTGCTCAAAGAACGAACGGAAGAGACTTAGAGGATACGGCACTTGCTCGTTCTCGCTGTATTAATACTGCACACATAGATTCTAAAGAATTACTGTGTCTACACGCATGAATTTTTCTTTTTCCATTCCCCTTCATGCAGTTGGTTTTTGCCTCTCTGCTCCTTCCCTTTTCCATTTTAACGACGAGTTAGAATCACGTTCAAATCTCTTATTGAAAATTAAATTAATTATGTTTGTATATGCTTGAACGTTATAAGTATGGGGATATTATACATATATGGTATGTACAGCTAAGTTGCGTGCATACTCAAATCGTTTACCGATCCCTCATGATAGAGCTCGTGCTCATGTATTATATATACGTTTTTTCCCGTTACTGCAAGACAGGCAAGCGATGTATATGAAGAAAGGAAGAAAAAATTCCGGCCCTTGCCCTCGTGGTTTATAATATACACCATAAAATACCCAACAAATAATCCCAGATGCATTTAATTCATTTGTCTGTTCAGTTGCAATAATATGTTACTACATCCGATGTTTCAGAGCTAGCATACATAACTCAAATACTTTTATTGTGTTGGAACATGAATATATAATTGTGGAAAATGCTACGAGGACATTGCTCCGTGTTTTTCTGTACAAAAACGCAGCGGTATGAAAAAGTCTTCAAGCAGTATACTATCCTCTTATCGTTTCTTTCCTCCAGATTCTGATGAAATTCTTATTACACATGCATTCGTGAATAAACGTAAACAATATCAAACATTTTTCATAATACTACAGAACATATTTTGATTTCATACTTGATCAATCGGAAACACACACACACACACACACACACACACACACACACACACACACACACACACACACACATTTATATATATATTGGG